>PVKA01031621.1:0-26097 GCA_004027165.1 Ctenomys sociabilis | reverse complement strand
CGCCTGCGGGCCGCACAACCAGCGTCGGTTGGGAGCCGCAGACCTCTGCCCTCTCCGCAACTTCTCCCTAGGAGGCAGTCGTCCTCGGAAGGCTGCTCGTCTTAGGGGAGCTTTGTCCTGGCAGGCCTATGAATGAGGACCGGGATGTGACGAAAGCCTCGTGTCCAGGCGGCCAAGGGCGACACCAGACTTCGACGCTTCGCTTATCATTTCTCTTCCGCGACGCCCAGAGCTCAGCAGTCCCGGTTGCCGAGGGCCGGGCAACCGCCGAACAGACGCAGGCTGCGACTGCGGCGGGGCTCACCTTCAAAGCGCCGCTCTGCCCCGGCCCGGCCAGGCGACAAGCCGAGGTTGCGGAGGTTGCCACGGGCCCTGCAGCCGGCTGGATCCGAGGTCTGGCCTTGTTCGCACTGACCGAGGGGCCGAGGCCTCCGGGACAGAGCGGCGGGGGGAAGGGCAGAGCGCGGGCGCGCGGGTGGCGGCGGGGGCGCGCGGAAGGGGGGCGGGGACACGGCCCCGCGTGGCTCAGCTCTTTCTGTGAGGCGGTGGTGGCCCTTAAAAGGGCCTTTGTGGTGGCATGAGGAGGGCCGAGGGCCGAGGGCCGGCGCGGGGGGCCTCAGTACTCCTGAGAGGCCTGTGTAGCCTTCTTGCCGCTCGCCGGCGCCTTCGGCCCCACGGTGGCGCTCGTCTTCTTGGGCAGCAGCACGGCCTGGATGTTGGGCAGGACGCCTCCCTGGGCGATTGTCACGCCGCCCAGGAGCTTGTTGAGCTCCTCGTCGTTGCGGATGGCCAGCTGCAGGTGGCGGGGTATGATTCGCGTCTTCTTGTTGTCGCGGGCCGCGTTGCCCGCCAGCTCTAGGATCTCGGCGGTGAGATACTCGAGCACGGCCGCCAGGTACACAGGGGCGCCGGCGCCCACCCGCTCGGCGTAATGGCCCTTCCGCAGCAGCCGGTGAACGCGGCCCACCGGAAACTGGAGACCCGCGCGCGAAGAGCGCGACTTGGCCTTGGCGCGGGCCTTGCCGCCAGTCTTGCCCCGCCCGGACATAGTCGAAGAGGTAGCAGAGAACAGTACGACCTCAGGAACGCAGCCTTAGCGCAGCCCGCCGCAGCCCAACTGTCGCCGCGCGCGCTCCGAACCTCCTTTATAAGCCCCGACGGGCACGCCCTCGTATCTTCTGATTGGCTCTTTTCTCTTAATCCCCGCCTCCGGCTGGTTGCAATTAACCCTTCCCTGACGTCCCTCGGTCGAGGGAACGCGCCCGGCGATTGGTAGAATTTGAAAACCTTTTGCCCGGGGGAAGACGGCGAGGAGGAGTGGTATCACGTAGTCAGCCAACCGTATCCCGAGGTGGCCAATCTAAGGAAAGCGCGCGAGATTTAAACGCTACAGTGGGAGACCAGAACCGGAAGACAAAACGGGTGGATTCTGAAGCTACTTAGCCTCTAGCAAATTTTGTGCTGGCGTAAGATTTCTACACCTCCCTTTAACTCTCCTCCCAAATCTAGTCACTCCCTGCTCATCTTCTTATTAAGTGATGGTACTAGCAGAAAAGGAAAGAAATGGGATTTAAAAGTTGTCCTCTGCCAACAAATGGGTTTCACCAGTCCTCCATCCCACCTAAAGTATCAGTATTTTTTTTTTTTCCCCCGGAACCGGGAACTGAACTCAGGCCCTTGCACTTGCCAGGCAAGCACTTATTCTACTGAGCCATCTCCCTGGCCCCAGTATCAGAATTTTTGACAGTTGACATGTTCTCATTGGTCTTGGTTCCTTCTATTTATTTATTTTTAGACAGGATCTCACTATGTAGTTCAAGCTGGCCTCAAATTTCCAGGAATCCCAGGTGTGCACCACCAAGCCCAGCTCAGTTCTTTTCACTTCTTGCTAAAAAGGAGCTGCTGGAGCAGAGGTAGATATTCTCTTGGAAAAGGGACCTCCACCAACTCTCCCAGTCTATTCTAAAATATTCATATAGGAACTTCACCTACAGGAACAAGAAGAAAAAAGTAACATTTTATTGTCACCATTGGGAGCACCTGCCCCCCTCCTTCTGTCTTACTAATCAGAACACTTAATTTATAATCAAATGTCAAGTCACCTTTGAGTCAGTGTCCCTCGTCCCAGCCCAGATTCCATCTGAAGACAAAGCATATTCCTTGAGTATTAGGGCTCTGAGTGTTGAGTTGTGGATATCTGCATAAAAGCTGCTACATCCCACCTTAGGCTCTGATGGGTAGGAAGAATGGCAAGTTGAAGGAGGCCATAGGCAAAGTTCAATTAGTAGTCACTGGAGGGTAAAAATGGCCCAGGATGTCGATCACAGGGGAATGATAATGCTGGAAGAGGTGAGAGGATTGGGAGAGACCCACGGAAACAGACAGGCTAGCCCAAGTCAGGATGCCTGGAGACTGTGTGGTGAGGGGCAATCTTCAGGAGCTCAAACATCATAGAAGAGTCGAACAAGCTGGTACCGAATGGAGAAAGTGACAGCACTGCCCAGGATCTACAAGGGAAAATTAACTAGAATAAGAACCATGGAGAAGGAAATGAGGAGGCACAACCTTACCCCTCCACGCACTTGTAGCAGCAGCAAGAGCACTGTGAGGTTCCTCTCATGTGTGGGCCCAAGGATCTTAAGTAGCAAATTGATGAGGGTCATGTTGTTACACTCAGTGAAGGCCCCATCCTCATCCTCACTGTGGCGCACTGTCACTAGCTGGAGTCTCTCTGCTACCTAGAGAGACCAGAAATGGACAGAACCTCAGCTAATACCTGCATTTTAGGAACAAGGATCTGCTTAATGCTTCCAAGCTGCTTCTTGATCTAAGACCTGGGTTTCCCATCACCCAGGTTCAGGATGGTGGCCTGGGGCCTTACCTCCTTTTTACCTTGTTACCTTTAAAATGAAGGTGCCCAAGAAAGACAGGTTGTTGGTCTTGAACTTGGAATAGCTCATCTCCAGTTTGCCCGTCTTGGTATTGAGTCTGTGAAGGTAAGATAGCTTCATGCCACTGAGTCACCACTCAAAAGTCTTTCTTCCCTGGGGTTAATTACTAGGAAGAGCACTAAACATGGACTGAGATTTATTTCCGACTCTGCTGCTTACTACTATATGATCACAACTTCTGTGAATATTAAATGAGATTATGTAAGTAAATGTGCTTTGTAAACTTAAAGGGCTACCTACATGAAAAGGAGTCCTTCTTTGGGCTCACGTCCTTTGCATAGCAAATGTAGCCTGGCTTTAGATATCCCAGTGAAAGACTTTGATACCTCTTTAAAGCCCCCAAATGGTTACCTGGGTATACGGTGGCGAGGGCAGGGAATGATATGCAGGAGCTGAGGCAGTGAGTAGAGGAAATTCAACACCTGTGGCATGAAGAAGAGTAGCATGGTCTTGCTGAAGTGTCCCAAAATGCCTACGACGGCAAAGGTCATGCCAGCAAAGTAACAGAAGGTGTCTCCCACAAACACCCGAGATGGGTACCTGTGTAGGGAAAATGATCTGAGCCAGTGGCAAAAGGCATTAGCAATCCTTTCTCTTATACCACATACACTAGGTACTGGGCTAACCCTGATCCTAGTTCTTTTTTCCTTTCTTAGTCAGGGTCTTACTATATAGTCCAGACTGGCCTTGAACTCACTATGTAGCTGAGGGTAGCCTAGAACTCGTGGCCATTCTGCTGCTTCAGCCTCCCAAGTGCTGGGATTACAGATGTGTGCCATCACACACAGCTATCCTGACCTTAGTTTTGAGAGGAGACTTCAGCTGTCCTAGCAATTTTGTATCCCACTCCATAGCACCAGTCTCCAACAGCTGAGAAAAGAGCAAATCTCAGAATACTACTGGGATAGAGGTACAACTCAGTAGTTAAAGCACTTGCCTAGCATTCATCAGGCTACAATTTGATTCCTGGAACCACAAAAATAAACAAACAAACAAAAACAAACAGACAACACCAACTGAATACCCAGAAAACAATGAGCCAATGTATATACAAGTTCAGTCTCTCTATTAGGAGCTGGGTTAAGATCATGACCATCTTGCTACAGGATGAGACCGTTGTCTCCCTTAGCCACAGGCTTTCTTACCAGTTATGGTACAGCAATCCCAACGTGGTGAAAAAAAAAGGTATCATGAAATAGAGAGAAAAGACATGATCATCCCGACAATCACCTTAGGAAACAAAGGAAAAAGAAAATGTTAATACCCATATCCCCTCTATATCTTACTCCTTATATTTTCTGTCTCTTATCCCTAACTCTGTTACCAGCTGCATTTCTCACCTCATCCGAGCTACATTCAAGAACCCGCTATTGCCAGGTGTGGTGAAATACACCTGTAATCCAAGCACTTAGGAGACTGAGGCGGAAGGATCATCATGAATTCGAGACCAGCCTGTGCTATAAAGTAAGGTCAAGGCCAGCCTGAACTGAATAGTGTGACTCTGTCTCCAAAAGACAAAACAAAACAAAAAAGATAACCCATTATTCCTTTCATGTCACCCAGACAGTTCCCAATATCCCACCACACTGACAAAAAACCTACAAAAACTAGTTAAAGTCTTCAATTCAATTTGTCCAGACATTTTCACCTATGTTTGAGCACCAGCTTTACTACTTAGTGTGTGAAATGGGGCTGATAATACAGAGTCCTGAACCTTAGCATTAAGCTGCATCTCCGTGTCTTTTTATTTTTTAATTTAATTTTTTAGGTACTGGGAATGGAACTCAGGACCTTGTGCTTGCCAGACAGGCACTTGTGCTGATGAGCTATATCCAAGGCCCTGAGGCAAGATCTCACTATGTAGTACAGGCTGGTCTTGAACTTGCTTATGTACCCCAGACAGGCCTCAAACTTGTGGTGATCCTCCTGCCTCAGCCTCCTTGAATTCTGGATGCAATATCACATCCAGAAAGCTCATTTGTTTTTGTATTTTAGGGAAGGGTCTACAGGGTGTTCAGGGTCTTACTACTAGATCGATCAGACTTATAATGATCTGGCTGTTACAGCCTCCCAAGAGCTGGGATTACAGGCATGTGCCACTATACCCAGTCTCAATTGCCATCTCAGTGTGCCCTGGGGTGGAGCTGGCATGGCAGGCCCAGGGATTGAACCCCTGGCCTCTGCGCCTGCTTGCAGGCGCTTTAATCCACTGAGCTATTTGGCTGGCCCTTTATTTTTTATTTTGAGACAGGGACTCACTAAATGCCCAGGCTAGGCTCAAACTTGTGATCTTCCTCCCTGAGCCTCCCAGAGTGTTAGAATTAGTTATATGCACCACCACTCCCAGTTTAAAAACTGCTTACTTTCTTGGGCCTGGTAGTGCATACCTGCAATTGCAGCACTAGGGAGGCAAAACAGGATTACTGTGAGTTTAAGGCCAATCTGGACTACATAGTGAATTCAAGGCCACCCTGAACTATATAGTGAGACCTTGCCCCAAAACAAGTAAGTAAATAAATATTGCTTATTTTCATTTATTTTTATTTTTTTAGAACCGGGGATTGAACTCAGGCCCCTGCACTTGCCAGCCAAGCACTTATTCCACTGAGCCATCTCCCTGGCACCAATATATATATATATTTTTTGGCAGAACCGAGGATTGAATTCAGGCCCTTGTGCTTACCAGGGAAGTGCTTATTCCACTGAGCCATCTCTCCGGCCCTTTGCTTATCTTTAAATAAGTACTTTTTTTATTCAGATCTCTGTGTGTGCAGAAGAGGGTGGGATGCTGCACCCAGGGCCTCATACCAGGCAAGTGCTCTAAGAGTTATTAGGAGGGACTTATAATCGGATTCATTTTTAATGGGTTGGGGGAGGCTGCAAGGAAAAGTCATGCTCTGAACTGGCTGTTGTCAGAAAGCAGGAGCAATTTTCTGATTAAATATCTTAATAATTTTTATCTAAGAAGTTGCAGAAACTGAGTTGTTATTGCAAAAGAGCTGCAACCTCTCATGTTAGACAAGAGGGGATGTTGACTATGTTGGAGGTTGACTCAGTGTTTTCCTGCTTTTGTCTGTGCTCAAATGTGGGACAATGGGAGAAGTCTGTTATGTGTTTTATTCCACATAGTTAGGGGTGTTCCTCTCTGATGCTGGGGTTCTATGAAACTAATTTATGTCCAACAGGAGACAATCATAGTCTAGCTACTTATAGCAATCCAGCTATTTTTCTTCTTATGTTGAAGTAACTCTTCATTTTTTTAAATATTGTTTTTTGTTTTTATCATTTTAAGACAGGATTTCCCTATACAGCTCATGCTGGCCTTGAACTCCCTTTGTGGCCCAGGCTGGCCTCAAACTCGAAGTAATCCTCCTGCTGGGATCACCAGCTCTCCCATTTCTCAAAGCTATAGAACAAACAGTTCTCTAAACACTGAGATCTCTCACACTCTATCCCCATTGCACCAACCTTCCAGCTCTACAAGGTTGAAGACAATAATGGAAGCAGAAATGACCAGTGACTGGCCAGCCTCTAGGCCATTAATTCCTGCTAGGATATTGATGGCATTGGTACAAAACACAGCCAGGAGCCCCATGTAGACATAGTACAGGATCCCTGCAAGGAAGACACAGTATAAAAAGAGGCAGTGACACCTAGGAAAGGATCTAAGAGTATTCTGAGAACACAGCACACAATGAAGGGCCACCAGAGAGGATCTGAGCATTCATGCAGACAGACAGGAACTGGGAATCTCAGGGCATCTCTGGGGAGGGTGGCCTGAAGTAAGTGCCACAGGGGCAGTAACAGCAGGGATACTCACCCAAGTCCAGATGTAGGCCAAGAATTGGGCGGAAGGGCTTAGGTACCACAATGGTTGTGTTGCCAAAGTTGGTAAAATAGACCATAAGAAGAGGTAGCGAGGCAGCTGTGGGCAGCAGCAGCTTATGACGCCAGCGTAGATTCAGGACATCATCCGCAAAGCCCAAGAAAATCATGCAGCAGATGGCAAGGAGGGCACCTATCAGGGCCACAAACTGGGGGAGGCTAGGGCAGGTCATGACTCCTGCCTACTGCCATTGAACCTTTCAAGAATTTCTGTGCTTTCTACTAGGTCCTCAGCCCCTCCCAAATTCCAACAACCCGATCCCTCTCTGGTACCTCCCAGACCTTAGGCAACTGCCCCCACTACCCACTTACTTCATGGTGGGGGAAGGCCTTACACTGCTCCTCCACGAAGCAGTTCAAGAAGGGGAAGGGGATGAAGCAGAACAGGATGATAAGAAAAACAGCACCGCTGATCACTCCTTGGGATTCTGGGCTGTGGCCCCAGCAGCAAAAGGAATGGAGGAAGAAGAGGAAATGGGCGTGGTCACTCACTAGGGCAATAACTTGTAACCCTAAAGAACTTCTCAAAAGTTGGGGGGTGGGGGAAGGCTGGCACCAAGGCTGGAGTTCCTGATGCACTCAAGGGTCCCCTTCCCCATCATACCCAGGACTAACCAGTTATCCATCGCGCACATTTAAGCACCTCAGTGTTCGCCTATGCCTTGCCCACCCCTGGCCCCTGCCCGGGACACCTGTGTGCCACTGCTCACATCTGCTGCCGGTTGGTTTTGTTGAGGTCCTGGCCACAGAGGCGCGCAGCGATAAAGTGACCACGGAAGGCCGGGATGAGGGTGACCGTGGCCACAAATCCTAGTAGCGAGCCGATCAAATTCACCAGCAGCGGAATCGGCACCTCAGGGAAGGCCCACATGGTGAGTGGCCCAAAGGTTCCAGCTCCGCCAGTCTACTCAGCTAACTGGCAAACTGGGAAGCAGCTCCGAGGTTTCAGTAGTAAGGAGTGGCCGAGTGGCCGCTCTCCACAAGCGGAGTCTTCCCACGCAAGGCGGAGCGAAACCCAACAACTCTGATTTGAACAGCCCTCGGGACTCCCCAAAGAGGTTTTGCAAAGCAACCTGGGCTCTCCGTCTCGCAGCACCTGCCTACCCCCTGTTTCCGCCCGGACCTTGAGTCTAAAGGAACTACGTCCTGGAAGGCACCGGCGCCATTTTTAATATGGGTAATGGAAAGGTTACAGAAGTGTCATTTTAAACTGCATTTTTGTGCGAGAGTAAAAGTATTAAGGGAGTATTGGGAAGGCAATAAAAAAAAAACAAGCAAGAGCGGATACCCTCCTAACATTATATTAAAGATGTACATCCCGCAGCGGAAAAACTCTTTGCCCAGTTCCAAAATGAACGCCTCCTCCACCCACGCGTCTGACTTTGCTCTGCAGTTCCACGTCAGTTTTAGCTCCCTCTACACCCCGCAGGTCACGTTAAAGGGCCAGTGCCGAGTGCTCAATCAGGTATGCCCTGGAGCTGGGAAGAAGGTTCCTGGAAGCCAGGGTAGGTAGGAGGCATGATGGCTGGAGCCACACTTGTTCTTTGCAAGAAACCTAGTTTGAAGCCCAGGTAAAGCCAACTTGAGTCTCAGAAAGGTAACCGCAATTACGATGATGTAAATGCTAAAGCCCCTCCCACTCTCCGGTTCTGGATTTAGGTACAGGTGCTTTTCCTCAACATCCCACCCACCTGCCCTCTCGAAGCAGCTAGTTGCCGGGCAACCGAACGAGGCACTTCTTCGCTGAAGGAGCTGGAAATGCTTTCAGGTCTGGGATTTAAACCGGGACTTTAGCCTGGTTTTGGAACACTGCACTGTGCTAAGCTCCCAAAACAAGGTGGATGCTGAAGCCTCGCACAGAGCTCAAGAGCAAGAAAAACAGACCCACACCTAGTTTTCTATGGATCTGGAGCTCTCTTAGGTTTTTGTCCTAACACTGTTCCCCATCAAATAACGGCTCACCTACATCATCATTACCTTTTATTCCCATGCAGGTTGTGAATGATGCCCATTCCTCAGAAAGGACATCACCAACAGTGAGTTAGGGTGGTGACTCAGCCGACCACATTTTCCATCCTTTCAAATAAGCTCATTCTAGGGCTTATTGGGGGTTAACTTTTTATACCAAACAAGGGCTGGGGATATAGCTCAGCAGTATAGCGCTTATCTGGAAAGCTCAAGGTCCAGAGTTTGATTCCTGATACTCCTCCTCCCCCAAAATAGACCAAATGTAGTCTTTCTTTTTCTTCAAAATCAGATGTGAAATGTCCCTTCTACTTGAATGTGACTATAATTAACAACAACAAACCACATCTATGTATCTATATCATAGTGACCACTCTTCCTCAGCATTCAAGTGAATACTTTGAACATCTACCAGGAAAGGCACAAAATTTCATTTGGGCCAACTTTATTTCTCTCTTTCATAAGTCTGACAATAAACTGGACATTTGTCTCTCTCTGTGTATGTGTATGTACACGAAGATGGATGCACACATGTGCAAACTCCCTGGAGTTTTAATTCCTACAGGGTGTTCTGGGAATAAGGACACAGGATGTCTGTATGACATCATCATACATAATGAGTCCTCATCTGGAAGAGCTACAGAGGCAACAGGTGCACATGGAAAGTGAAATTCGTTGTGGCCAGAGGAAGTAAGAGGGCCTTGAGGTAGAATATCATCCTAAAAGAATTCAGTAGGTGCTAAGAGCCAAAGAGATTCCTAGACAGAAAGAGTGAGGTGCTAGGGGCAGATGGAAAAGAGAAACTTGTGGGATCCCCACAGGAGGCAGTGCTTGGCTATCTTGTTGATCAGGGGCAGGATGAAACTCCCTGGAAGTCTAAGGGGGTCTATATTTTTTATTAGGAAGCCTATCCTAATAGCCATGTAGGCTTGGTTAGAACCATAGGATCTCTTTGTGTTTTTCCAGAGATCATTAGCCCACTCACCCCCATGCACCGGAGGATTTGCTTAGGCAGTAGGAATCATCCACATAGACAAGTTACCATCAGAAAGTGATCACTGAAATACTTGTCGTGCAATCTGAATAACTTCTTCCCATGATGCTAAGTACTTAGTTGATTATGAGACTAATCAGAGAGAGAAACAAACTTGGCTCACTTGAATTTTATTTTTTATTTGTTTATTTTATTTTATTTTTTGGTGGAACCAAGGATTGAATGCAGGCCCTTGCGCTCACCAGGCAAGCGCTTATTCTACTGAGCTATCTCCCCAGCCCCTCACTTGGAATGTCATGCCCTTCCCAGTAGAAGTTCCAACTTTTTGCCTCAATACTGCAAAAGTGGTCATTAGGACTCACGGATGGGCTAAGAGGTCAATGGCCCCTTGCTGAGCACTGTCTGAAGTGCACATCTTCAACTAAGCAACCTTGAGCACCTCACAGTAAACAAGTGAACAGTTCACTATTCAATCAAGTGTGAGACAAAACTGTCCTACACATGTTTCACAATGCCTAAAAAGCCATCATTAGAGCTCTGGGTATGTCTGGGGTTCTAGCACTTGTGGGATCCTATTTGACACTCTCTCCAAGAAGTTCAGTTACTCTTTTTTATTTTCTTTGATCACTCCCCATTGGTTTAGCTAGCAAAAGTCATTAGCTGAAAGCAAGCTCTAAGAAATTCATGTTTACATTTATGTTGGAATTTTTTTTTTTTTTTTTGGTCTTTTTGAGACAGGGTCTCACTATGCAATTCAGGCTGGCCTTAAGATCACTTTGTAGCTCAGGCTGGTCTAGAACTCATAACAATCCTCCTGCCTCAGCCTCCCAAGTGCTGGGATTACAGGCATGTGCCACCACACCTGGCTATGTTGGAATATTTTCTGTTAGACTTTTTTTTTTTTTTTTTTTTTACTAGAGATTGAGCCCATGGTGTTTGTACTAAGATACATCTCCAGTATTTTTAATTTTTATTTATTTAATTTTGAGATAGTATTTCGCTTTGTATTCCAGGCTGGCCTTGAACTCTAGGTGACCTTCCTGCCTCAGCTTCCTGAGTGTTGGAATTACAGGCATGTGACACTAACACCAACCACTTTTTTATTCAGACACAAGGTCTCACTAAATGGTGTAGCTGGGCCCCTGCCAAACTTGTAATCCTCTTGTCTCAGCCTCCCAGCAGGCTGGGATTACAGGTGTACATCTCTATTCCCAGCTAAACTTCTTAAAATTACAAATTGCAGCTGTGACAGCAACTGGTGGTGGCGTGCACCTGTAATCCCAGCTCTTGGGAGGCTGTACACAGGTGGATCACTACCAGTCTGATCTACTAGTGAGACCCTGAACACCCTGTGGACCCTTCTCTATTTTTTTTTTTTTTTTTTTTGGCAAAACCAGGGATTGAACTCAGGCCCTTGCACTTGCCAGGGAAGTGCTTATTCCACTGAGCCATCTCCCTGGCCCCGGACCCTTCTCTAAAATTAAAAAAAAAAAAAAAAAATTACAAATTGCAAAGCCTATTATACAAATAGAAACTTTTAGTACTGTGGGGAACATCAAATGATATAAATGCAGTGACTTCTCCCCAAGGAGTACACCAGCATATTTAAATCGTCTGGTTTGAATAGGAGGGAAGAGAGACGAACAAAACATGATCCTCATTCTGAGGCAGTGTCCTGATACATGGGAAAAGTAGCCATTAAAAAACAGCAGAGGGACCCAGGGAGATGGCTTAGTAGAATAAGTGCTTACCTGGCAAGCACAAGAGCCGGAGTACAATCCCTATTTCTCCTAAAAACCAACAAAAACAGCTGAAGGTTAAAGCACAATGAAATGAATACAAAGGGTATAGCTAGCAGGTGGAGAGACGATTGGGAGATTCATGGAGAACTAGAAGGTGACACAGTATCTGGAAGCATAAGATCAGGCACCTGGTAGAGGAATTAAAGGAATAAATCCCAAAACTCAAAAGAACTGAGATCCTAGAGTTCCTGAAGAAGGATTCTTGGTCCCTGTAGTGAGGACCACAACAGAACCACTTCATCACCTCCTCCTTCCCACCATCTCATACAGTGAAATCTGAGGGGGACTTGAGCTACTCCACCAGCTTCTCTGCCTCAGGCAACCTTGTTGCTGACCTTTAAGGTTCTGCCTTGCCCTGCTACCCCAACTTTGAAAGGAATTGCTCACTTTCATGTGACCCGTTCCTTAGACAACCAAGGGGACTTGGGAGTTGTTAACACCTTTCCTCCCTACCTCTCTACAGAAGGGTCTGTGTGTTAAAGACCTTCCAATGTATAGGAAGAAGGGGCCTGAAGATTGGGACAGTGAGGATTCCTTTATATGCTTTCATTGATTTTTCCTTCCCCTGTCCACAGGAAGCAAATGAACTCCACTCCTGTTTGTTTTCTGGTGGAACCGGGGATTGAATTTAGGCTCCCACGCTTACCAGGCAAGCCCTTATCCTATTGAGCTATCTCCCCGGCCCCTCTTCTTTGTTTTGCTATGTAGTTCAGACTCGGTTTGAAAAGGCACAGTCTTGTAGGGATTGAATCCACAACCTGACTCTAGGAAAAGATTTTTTTTTTGTTTCTTTTTAAACAGGGTCTTGCTCTGTAATTCAGGCTGGCCTAGAACTTACAATGTAGTCCAGGTTGGCCCTGAACACATGACAGTCCTCCTGCCTCAGTCTCCCAAGTGCTAGGATTACATGCCTGCACCAGGCAAAAGGGGTAGCTCTTTCATTTCTTTCTTTCTTTTTAAAGGATATGACTTGTGGCTGGACTTTGGGCAATGTACTTACCACATCACTTCTTGAGAGATTATTGAGATAACCCATATTTGGTCTTGGTTACAGATATACACCACCACACCCAGCTTTGTTTTTGTTCTTTCTTTTCTTTTTCTTTTTGTATTTTCTTAGGGAAGGGTCTACAGGGTGTTCAGGGTCTCACTACTGGATCAGACTTGTAGTGACTCACCTATTTATAGCCTCCCAAGAGATTATAGGCAAGTGACATCACAGCCAGTCTCAATTGCCATCTCAGCACGTCGGGGCAGGGCTGGCACAGCAGGCCTGGGGATTGAACCCCGGCTTCTTTGCCTGCTTGCGGGCGCTTTAATCCCATTATTTGGCCTGCCCTTTTTTCTTTATTTTTAAGATGCATCAGTAGATGCACAGTTTGATCTCCACCTTCTCAGCTCAGATGATTATTTTCCCCCCTTAGCTGTTTGAGACAGCATCTCACTATGTTCAACCTGGCCTTGAACTCACTATGTAGTTTAGGATTGGCCTCAAATTCATGGCAGTCCTTGAGTGCTGGGATTACAGGCATGTGCCATGATGCTCAGCTCAAGTGATCTTGCCTTAGCCTTTCAAATAACTATATACACAAGGCATGCTACTGCACCGAGCAGATTATTATATATTTGGAAGGTAAGGTCTTCTGATCAACCTCTCTCCTCCACTACTGAGGACTAAACCTAGGAAATCCTGAGCTACATCCC
This sequence comes from Ctenomys sociabilis, assembly GCA_004027165.1. NCBI lineage: Eukaryota > Metazoa > Chordata > Mammalia > Rodentia > Ctenomyidae > Ctenomys > Ctenomys sociabilis. The sequence continues at coordinate 12,796 of PVKA01031621.1, read as the reverse complement.
CACATCGTTTGAGACAGGGACTTGCTAAATGGCCCAGACTCTGGCCTCTAACGCAAGCCTCCTGCCGTAGCCTTTTCAGTGGCTGGGATTCAGGCTTACACCAGCCAGACCAAATCTTATTCCAAACCTATTGCCAGCACCCTTCTCCTTACCACCCTTTCTACACGTGCTCCACAGGCAGGAGCCGTTACTATGGAAATGTACTGTATTATTTTTAAAAGCAGAGGCAGCCCCAGGCTTGGGAAATATCTCCAGAAAAAACCCACACGAATGAACGAACGAGGAGGTAAATGGAGGTGTTCCTGGGTCTCAGCTCCAAGGGGAAGGTGGTGATGATGGTAAATGGAATTCATTGTCCCACGTTCTATTTTCAGCCTCTACCAAGTTCAGGTTCTGTTTTCTCTAGGTGGCTGTCAGTTGGCCCTCAATCAGGGAGGGATGCTTTGCACCTTCTTATCCAGCACTTGGCTTAGGCCAGGAAATATGAACCTACAAGCCACTGAACTTGGGGGTGTTGGAAGAAGAAGGCGGTGATATCCACAAGGGTCTCCTCCTTTTTAATCCCGAAGGCGTCCAACCTGTAGAATCTAAGAAGAGTGTGGGAGAACAGGCAGCATCCTGGTTGAGTGAAGCTTCTCGTTTTGCGTTCTGGTGTGGGCTTGCGCCCCGACTGCATGATGGACCCTTCGCTTTTCCCAGCTCCCCAGCTGGACCAGCCCCTCCCGGCGCGGGTGCGGCTCCTTTAAGCGCTGGTGGGGGCGGGGCGCCGGCGGTGTTGTCAGTGTCAGCTCTGCGCACGCAGCCCTCCCGGAGCCGGTGCCGGCCCCAAGTCCCGGCGCCTCTGCAGACGCGTCCCCGCCCGGCTCCGGCGGGCCCGGCCGTGGGAGGAGTCGGGTGCTGGCCCGCGACTAGCCTGGGTCGGAACGCTGGACCAGGCGGCAAGGGCCCCGGCGTCGTGGCCGCAGAGCACCGCTCCCCGATCGGGGACACCCACTGGTCCCGGGAACAGCCCCGGGGCGCCCCTGAGCCCGCGCGCCGAGCCCCGGGGGAGCCTGCCCCCTCCCCGCGGCCCGCCCAGGCCATGCTCCCCCGGGGCAGCGGCTGAGCCCGACCCGGGAGACCCGGGATCCGGACCGCGACCCGAGCGGCGCGGAGCATGGCTCTGGGCTGGGGGCAGCCGGACGTGGGCTGGGCGGCCCTGCTGATCCTCTTCGCCGCCTCGCTGCTCACGGTGCTCGGCTGGCTGCTGCAATACGCCCGGGGTTTGTGGCTGGCGCGGGGCCGCGGGGGTCGGGGCCCGAGAGCCCCCTTAGCCGCGGAGCCTGGGGGTTCTCTGCGGGAGCTGGGCGTGTGGCGCTCGTTGCTGCGGCTGCGGACGACTCCGGCCGGCGCCCCTGAGGAGCCGGGAGTCCGGGGCCTCCTGGCGTCGCTCTTTGCCTTCAAGTCTTTCCGCGAGAACTGGCAGCGAGCTTGGGTGCGAGCCCTGAACGAACAGGCCTGCAGGGACGGGGTGAGTTGGACGGAGCCCTATGTGGTTCCTTCAGCTTTTCCTTCCAGGAGCTAGAAACTGCTCACGCTAGGAAGGAGAGATCAGGAGGCGGTGGGGGGAGCCCCTTGGCTTCACTTTCCCTTCTAGATCAGAGGGAAGGATGCAGGTAAGACTGGGGGTTGTAGAAACCCAGTTATGTTTCAAATCTATTTTTGTGGGCAAGCTACTCTTTGGCTCCAAACCCCAGCACAAGTTACTGTTCTCATAGCAACGCTAATCCCTGTGCCTGAGGGCAGTTCCGCCTAGCCTGGGTGCTGGTTGGGCAAGGGGAGACAGGTGCACCAGCAGAAGGAATTTGCTTGATTCTCATGCCACCAGGGTCATGAAACATTCCCCCCCCCCCCTTACCCTGTAACATTTCATGTCCCCAAGCAGGCAAATCCCTAGTGAGCCTGAATGTACTTCCCTACCCATCAGTCATTTATAGCACATCCTTTTACTCCAGGCTGGCTTGCAGTGTGTTTGTGGAGGGGAAAGGGTTCAGGCAGAGCAGACTTATAGTCCATGTCCTTTCCAGTAAATGAACTTGTGGCTGCCCCTAGGGGTCAGTTACAAACCAGCCCAGCCTACTTCCTCCTATTATACCATGGGCATCTGGCCTCCCAGGAAGTGGAGCAGGAAGCATGGTCATGTGATTGAGGTTGGGTAGAAAGCAGAGGTCTCCTTCTTAATCTCCATGCTCTCACAGTTTAACTGTTCCCTATTCAGAGAGTTCTCCATTTCCAGCCATCACAAGTTGGGAGGTTTAACCCAGATAGCTCCCCAGATGCCTGGGAACAGAAGTGGCCTCAAGAAGTTGCTCTGTTTCCTTTTCTCAATGAGCCAGATGAAAGCCAGGTGACACCTGTCAGGTTATACTTAAGCCCAGTGCCCCACCTAGCGCTTGCTTGCTTGCTTGCTTTCTTTTCTTTTCTTTTCTTTTCTTTTCTTTTCTTTTCTTTTCTTTTCTTTTCTTTTCTTTTCTTTTCTTTTCTTTGTGTGTGTGGTACTGGGGATTGAACTCAGGACCCAGCGCTTGCCAGGCAAGTGATTATTCTACTGAACTATCTCCCTGGCCCCCGCCACCTAGCTCTTGCTGCACCTTGTTCCTGAGTCAGAAGCAACTCCCTGGGACAGCTGATTCAGCTGGACATTGGCCTCCCTTTCAGAATAGGGGGACTGAGGCCCAAGTGTTCCTTGCCCATCTCCTGTAGCCTGGCCTTTTAAGAAGACAGCTACCAGAGCAGAGAATTTGGCTTCCCCTAGTTTGCCAGGAAAAATGAGCTTCATGGATTTCTTCCCTCTATCTCAAGACTCAAGGAGAAGTTGCTGGTTCCAGTCCTTGTCCCCTGCTAAATTCTCCTTCCCATCCGACTCTCCTCTGCTGTAGAAGAATTAGGGAGCAGCTCTTTCAAGCTCTAAGCTAAGCAGCTTTCTATTCCCTAATACCATCCTGCTGTCTGTCTTGAGGAATTAGCCAGGCTTCTGGACTTTTGAACTTGCCTCTCTTGCTGGTACCTCTGGTGAAGTTCTCTAGGGCCATTCTGAGATTGGCTTCATCTCCAAGAATATAGACAGAGTCATACTCCAGAGTCTTCACATCTGGTTTCTCTGGAAGAAGGCTTAGCCTTATTTCTCTAGCTTGTTTTATTTATTTTTTTCCTCTAGCTTTTATCTTGTAATAAGTGGCCTTATTGTTTTAGGCCCTTAGCTCAGCTCTGTTCTTCTCTGCCTAGCTATTTCTGTATATATAGGTGGCAGCCAACACCTTAATTTTCTTATGTGCAGACCTTTCTTTGGGGGTGGGGAGAAGGTAAAGAAGAAAATGGAGAGAAGAGAAAGTCCTCTGGTATTACAGGGCCTTCTCCTTAAGGTGATCTAGTCTCTGAGGTGGTCTAGTGGCCCTCCACCCCAGTAGCTCTTAGCAGCTGCAGGCCCCTGTAGAGGTAGAGCTTGAGGGGACTATCTTCTGTCCTAAATTTCTGAGCCAAGGAGAGGCCAGAAGTCAGCCTGCAGCTGATGCTTTTGCAGTGCTAGGAACCAGCCAGCAACTAAATAGGCCAGCCCTGTGGGGGGCAGCTCCAAGAACCTGATCCTGTGCCCACATTACTCCCTCAGAGCTCCATCCAAATCACTTTTGAAGAAGTGTCCCAACTCCCACCCAGAGCCAGCATTGGTCATGTGACCTGTGTAGACCAATCAGAGCGCACCATGGTAAGTTTCTGAGGGGCCTTTCTTTTGGGTCCTAAAGTGGGCTGACCTAAGGGTTCCCTATAATTGGAGAGCTCTTAACCTGAAGTCTATGTATGCCTTAAGAATTTAAGCATTGATTTCAGTAAATCTGAGAATCCCACTGAAGTTATGGGTAAAACTGTTGTATGTGTGTAAATAACTTTTTCTAGGGAGAGGCAACTTTGGCTTTTAAACTTGTTTAATTTAGGGGATTATACCACATAAAGCTGAACAGAAAGGAACTAGAAGTGGGGAGGGGTCTAATGAACCATGATAGGGCACAGTAAAGTAGGCTAAGCACCATTCCTCTGTACATGACCCCGCCTTTCCTGTGTCAGGTGCTGCACTGCCAGCTCTCTGCTGAGGAGGTACGGTTTCCCGTCTCTGTGACCCAGCAGTCCCCCGCTGCCATCTCCATGGAGACCTACTACATCACTCTGACACTGCCACCAACACAGGTGGAGGGGAACGTGGGAAACAGAGGTGGGGAAAGGGTGGTTATGTTGGCTCAGGATTTTTGGTTTGATTTATCTCCAGGACAAAGTGTGGGAGACCTCAGGAGTTGGGGTTTGTGGGAGTGGGGCAAATCAACCCAGTCCTTCTTTACCTGTTCGCAGTTGGAAGTCAACTTGGAGGAAATCCCTGGTGAGGGGCTGCTGGTGTCCTGGGCCTTCACTAACCGCCCAGATTTCAGTCTGATGGTGCTTCCCAAGCTGCAGGCCAGGGAGGTGAGAAGGCAGGGCTGGCAGAGAAGAGGCAGCACAGGATAGGCAGAAGGGGAACTCTTTTTTTTTTCATCCTCTTGTCTACAGAAAGGTGAGGGACAAGAAGAGCTCTCAACAATTGAGGAACTCATTAAGGATGCTATAGTCAGCACCCAGCCAGCCATGATGGTCAACCTCAGAGCTTGTTCAGCCCCAGGAGGCCTGGTGAGTAGGTACTCAAAGCAAAAAGTTTGCATGCACTCCATCCCCAGTGTACTTTTACAAAAAACTCCTTCTGCTCTTAGGTACCCGGTGAGAAGCCACCCATGATGCCCCAGAGCCAGCCGGCCTGCCCTAGACCTACCCGGTTACTCTTGCGTCAGCTTCGAGCATCTCACCTGGGAAGTGAGCTTGGAGGTGAGAACTGGAAGCAATGGCAGCCGGGCGTGGTGGCGCATGCCTGTAATCCCAGCACTAAGGAGGCTGAGGCAGGAGGATTGTTGTGAGTTCGAGACCAGCCTGAGCTACAAAATGAGCTTAAGGCCAGCCTGAACTGCACAGTGAGACCCTGTCTCAAAAAGACAAAAAAAAAAAAAAAAAAAAGGAAGCAATGGCACCACCAAGAACATATTTGCAGACACTCCCTACTCCTCTTGCAAGGGTATGGTCTCTGTCTTCCTCAAAGGCTTTCCATCTTTGGTCTGAGCATTTTTTATTTCTGGTTTCTCATAGACACAGAAGAATTATGCTGTGTAGCTGAGCTCGACAACCCCATGCAACAGAAGTGGACCAAGCCTGTAAGGGCTGGTCCGGAGGTGGAATGGACAGAGGACCTGGCACTGTAAGGAATGATCCTGGCCCACCCCCTGCTCCCATATGCAGACTGAGGATGAAACCCTTCCAGTCTAGCCTTGGCATGAGTCACCTCTGCTTTTAGTAGCCTTTGATGTGAGCATGTGTTGGATCCCTGATCTAGTTCATAGGGACACAGATATGACCAGAATACAGCACCCACCCTACAGTTGACTATAGGCTTGAGGCAGAGAGATATATATATATAGAGAGAGATGTGGGTATAAATGTGCCATTTGAAGTTTATATAACATACCATGGCAGTACTTAGATATGAAAGTTTAATTCCTATAGCAGAATAAAGATCCAAGTGGACTTCATGATGGAAGCGGCATTTAAGTTACACCTTTGAGAAAGTAAGGATTTCATTACAGTGGGAAAATATTCTAGGCAGAGGGAATAGGTTGAGCAAATGAAAGAGGGTGGCTTGAGGCTTAGGGGAACTGGCTAGATACCACAGAGCAGGGCCTAGGGATTTGAATACCTGGCTGAGGAGCATGGTCTGGCTACATTTTCTTGGGAGAAGGGAGAGTTTGGAGGGCGGGATAATCTCATTGGAGTCCTGGGACCATCTTATGTATATGCATCTAATCCTACCTCTGGTCTGTGGCTGACCCAAGGATGAGTTCATTGTGGTAATCTTCCCCTTCCCTGCCCCATCTGCTCTTGGTCCACAGAGACTTGAGTCCCCAGAGCCGGGAGCTCACTCTCAAAGTGCTAAGAAGCAGCAGCTGTGGAGACAGTGAGTGTGGGGCAGGATGGGCACCTCTGGGTGGCTATGTTGAGCATAGCCTGGTCCTGGGCTCAGCTCACACTGCCACCCCTGTCTCCAGCTGAGCTCCTGGGCCAGGCCACACTGCCAGTGGGCTCCCCCTCAAGGCCACTATCTCGAAGACAGGTGTGCCCACTCACCCCAGGGCCAGGGAAAGCCCTGGGCCCAGCAGCCACCATGGCAGCTGAGGTGAGAAGCTCACCCAGGTGAAGATGGGTGGCCATAGGATGGGCAGTCTCTGAGGCTCTGACCTTTGCCTTCCCACCCCTTGGCAGCTGCATTATGAGGAGGGCTCCCCACGAAACCTGGGCACATCTACTCCTTCCACACCACGCCCCAGCATCACACCTACCAAGAAGATTGAGCTGGACCGAACCATCATGCCTGATGGCACCATTGTCACTACTGTCACCACCGTCCAATCCCGGCCCCGTGTAGATGGCAAATTAGGTAAAAAGGAGGAGCCTGGGAGCCCAGCTCTAACCAGGGGCCCTAGATTTTAGACTCATGACAGGACAGGGAAAGGGGAATGAAAGCCATCATTCCAGTGTACCCTGTTTCCTGATTATCCCCTCTGATCCTGTCACTTCTTCCTCATGTCTCTCTCCAACTTCCCCTTACATCTCTCTTTCCCCAGTGATCCCTCTTACCCTTCAGTCTTTGTGGATCTAGGACACTTCCACCTGATGCTTCCTCTTCTGTCTGCTCAAGTTTCCCTCTGTTTTTTTAGAAGTCTGTTTCCTTTCTTATCTCTTACCCCAACTTTTTAATTGTCCTGCCCTCCACTCTCAGCCCTCCCAGTGCTCCCCACTCCATGGCATTTTTCTCACATCCAGTGGGGGACTCCATTATATTCCTTCCTCCTGATGCTCCTCCATGTGACAGGTGTCTTCTCTCAAGGGCTCTGAACCTCCTGTAAACATTCTTCATATTTTATTGCATCTCCTCACATGTGCAAGTAGGTCCTTCCCATACTCTTGGTGATTCCTGTAGAGTCTTTCTATCCCCACAGCATCTTGTTGGGAACTGTATAATGGGTTTGTCTACCTGAAATTTTTTTTGGTACTAGGGACTGAATTCAGGACCTTGCACTTGCCAAGCAAGCACTTATTCCACTGAGCTATCTCCCCAGTTCTACCTCTCACAGCATCTACTTAATCACCCTTTATCATCCGCTCCCTGAGTCACCACCCAAAGTCTGCTCCTCACAAGCATAGTAAGGAGGGCCAATTGGAAGCCCCTCCTGGCTCACTGCCCCTCCCCCACCCAGCAGACTCCCCCTCCCGCTCCCCGTCCAAGGTGGAGGTGACTGAGAAGACAACAACCCTGTTGAGTGAGAGCAGCGGCCCCAGCAACGCCTCCCACAGTAGCAGCCGTGAGTGGGGAGTGGGGATATATGAATGTAGGTGGACATGGTCCCCTGCAGTCTCAAACCACTCTGGGTGGGGTGGAATGAGGTGGAGGCCAGTAAGGAGCCAGGGAGAACCCCAGTTATCCATCCACTGTACCCACAGCAGGAGAGAGCCACCTTTCCAATGGCCTGGATCCAGTAGCAGAGACAGCAATCCGCCAGCTGACTGGTCCCAGTGGGCGGGCAGCCAAGAAGACACCCACCAAGCGCAGCACTCTCATCATCTCTGGTGTTTCCAAGGTAACAGGGCTCTGGGGCAGGAGCCAGGATAGGGAGAGAGCCCTCCTGCCCATTAAAACTTGTCCCTCCTGCCAGGTGCCCATTGCTCAGGACGAGTTGGCACTATCCCTGGGCTATGCGGCATCTCTGGAAGCCTCAGTGCAGGATGACACAGGGAGCAGCGGAGGCCCCTCTTCACCACCCTCAGACCCACCAGCCATGTCCCTAGGACCTGTAGATGCCCTCTCCAGCCCCACAAGTGTCCAGGAAGCAGATGAAACCACACGTTCAGACATCTCTGAGAGGCCATCTGTGGATGATGTTGAGTCAGAAACAGGGTCTACTGGTGCCCTGGAGACCCGCAGCCTCAAGGATCACAAAGGTGGGGAGATAACAGCAGGGCACCATTGTCCACCTCTTTTTTTTTTTTATACCCAGGACAATGATTTGGGTCCTTCTACACATTTTAGAAAATGCGAGGCTCAGCCAACTTGCCTTATGCTTTCCTCCCTGAGATTTAGTTAAGCTCCAGAAGAGGGGAACTTAATGTCTAGGTTGCTGGTCTAGTTTAGAAAGGCTTGGGTGACAGAAAGGGATTCTAAGGTATTTTCCCTTTGTCTCTGGTTTCCTTTTTTCCTGAGCCAAATAGCCTGTGTTCCTCCCGTAGCTTTTTCTCCCATCTTCACTCTTTACCATGCCACCCCAAGAATACAAGAAACCCAGGCACATTTTGGGCTTGGCCCTCTGGCTGTGGACTGATGTGTTAGTTCTCACTTCAAAGGATGAGGCGCTCACTGCCAACCTAATCATTCATTTAACAGCGAGCCTCGCAACCAGGAGTCTCTCTCCTTATGATTTAAGCCTACGTTTATTCATGTCTAAAGCCTGCTATGTGAATGCCTTCTTCAATTGTCTTGCTCCTAGATTTACCACTTTGAAGTTGCCAGACACACTGCTTTCCTGTGCACACCCTGGAATGCAGTAAATAAGTTGGTGTCAACCCAGCTTTTCCTTAATGATTTATAGGCTTTGGAGAACACCTTGAATTAGCCTTTGTTTTTCTAGTCTCAGTCTGTCCACATAGAATGGCCAGAGCCGTGCTTCCTTAGGCTTAGGGCTGAGTCAGGTGTGTACAAAACCACATGAGCATACAATTTCATCAGGATGGATAAAGTGCATTTTTGGCTCTACTTTATTTCCTGTCTGGCTTTAGGCCCAAGACAGTGGTTCTGTTTTCCATCTTCTGTCACTCCCATCATTGGTCCTTTCTTTGTCACCCACCTCTCCTCACACGATGCCCATCTCTCTGCCTCAGTTTCTCCTCTTCTCCTTCAGTGAGTTTCCTGCGCAGTGGCACTAAGCTCATCTTCCGCCGGAGACCTCGTCAGAAGGAAGCTGGCCTGAGCCAATCACATGATGACCTCTCCAACACGACAGCCACACCCAGTGTCCGAAAGAAGGCCGGCAGTTTTTCCCGCCGCCTTATCAAGCGTTTTTCCTTCAAATCCAAACCCAAGGCCAATGGCAATCCCAGCCCCCAGCTCTGAGGGGCTGTCTCACCACCTGAGCTATGAGAGGGCAAGAGTTCTCTCAGCGTGTTACCCACATCTCCTCTATCCCTTCCTGGATTCCTAATGTTGGGGTCAGGAAAGCCCTTGGGTTCCAGGAAGCCCTTCCATCCTGGGCTGTGGGACTGGTTGGAAGGGAACTTGCAGTGGGAAACATTTGAGAGATGGGCACCCATTGCTACAGGCACAGAGAAAGAGATTTGGTAGCTGGGAGTGAGAGGTGGGCTCTGTTCTGGCACGTGTGGACATTGCTGAGAAACATTTGCCCCCTGCTGACAGTGGCCCCCTAAGAGGAGTGCCAGGGTGCTCAGCTCCTCAGTGGATCCTTCCTCCCTTATTTATTCTCTTTTCTATTTATATGTGTGATTTAGGACCCTCAGAGAACAGATGACAAAGGGCATCTCTCCAGGTGATCCTTTTTTGCTGTCCCAGAAGGGTAGGCAATTCCCAGGAGGGGTTCCCACACCTCCTTCAGGTCCCCACTCAGACTAGCACCAGTGTCTGCCTCTCAGGACATTGGCTACTCATAGGAAGCTGGGGCGGTGCCCGGGATGGGGGGCAGGTACTCCCCACCTCCCTGCCTCCCCAATGCTCCTCATCTCTCCCTCCCCTTTTCTTACTGTTTTTTGTACTTGAGGCCTTCTCCATGAGCAGTGGCTCAGATAGGAGGGAGCCAGGAGCCTGGTGGGAAGCTTTGTCCAGGGACATGGCTTTCAGGGCTTTAAAGACTGTGATGGTGGGCAGGGGCAAGGCTGCACCTCTGAACATTGGAAGATGATAATGTCCATTGCTGTGTGATGGCTTGGAGTTTAATTTATTAAATTAAAGTCAACTGAAGTTTATAAACTGGACAACTGGTTATCTTTTGAAAGACAAAAAGGCAGTGGTGCTGTGGTGCTGATTAGTTGGGATAAGGACACAGGTAGCCAGATAAGACAGTCCTGAAGGAATGTGTAGAGACAGGAAGAGAGGGACAAGAATCTCTGAAAGGTGAAATTGCAGAAAGAAAGCCACGGGGCTTCTCTAGGCATGTTCATTGCTTTTTTCGCAAACAGACTCCTCTTTTCTGGATTTAACAGTTCAGAGGATTAACTCTGGAACTACACTGCCTGGATTTGAGTCCCAGCTTCATTAATTGCCTGTGTGACCTCAAGCAAGTTTGTGTAAATGGGGCTGTGGTGGTAGCTCAGTAGAATAAGTGCTTGCCTGGCAAGTACAAGATCTTGAGTTCAATCCCCGGTACCACCAAAAGAAAAAGAAAAAAGAAAAAAGTTTACATAAGCTCTGATGCCTCTGTTTTCTCATCTGTAAAAAGAAAATCATAAGGGCCAGGCAGATGGCTCAGTGGCATTAGCACTTGCCTGGCAAGTCCAAGGTCCTGAGTTCGATCCCCACTACCAGAAAGCCCCACAAAAACAACATAAAAAAAAAAAAAAAAGAATCATAGGGGCCAGGGAGATAGGTTAGTAGAATAAGCCCTTAACAGGCAAGCACAAGGGCCTGAGTTCAATCCCTGGTTCTGCCCAAAAAGAAAAAAGTAAATGAGCAAAGTGCTTAGAACTGTGTCCCATAGTCAGTGCTAAGTGTTGTTGCCTCAGAAGAGACCAACTAGAGAGGGAGAAATCTTCATGTCTTTCATTGTTTTAGTCTTTTATTCCTAAACTAGGACAAGTCTTAGGGAGCCATAGGTACTGGAAATCTCTGTGTCCCTGGTTTTTGTCCTCTTAAGATCTTAGAAGGATTTGAACCAGGTAAGCTTCTGCAGGATGTTGGTGAGACCACAGATGCAACATATAGGAAAACAACCTACCACAAACACACCAAGTGACTGTGAGCAGGCTACTTCTTTCTCATCTTGAATAAGTATGGGCTGGACAATCAACCAGGTCATTTCTATCCTTGGCATTCTTTTTTATTTTTGTGGTACTGGGGATTGAACTCAGGACCTTGTGCTTGCCAGGCAAATGCTTATTCTACTGAGCTATCTCCCCAGCGCCAAAGTTGAGAAGGATTTTTGTTTTTGGGAGGCTGGTTCAGGCTGCCTTAAGGGTGGGTCTGGTAATCATGCAGAGCTGGGGATCGAACTGCTGCATCCTGCGTCTGACTGTTTGCATAAGTAGGCACTTAAACAACTGAGCTAACTGGCAGGCCCCTCAATCCCTCTATCCTTGACATTCTGTGATTTACCTACATCACAGAGAACACAGGGTACATGCCTGGCTAGACAGCAGAGAACTGTTCATGTTCTCCATCCTCTTTTCCATACTAGACATAGAATATACAGAATTTGGAAAGAGTGACAGGATTTGGGTGATTAGTTACTTTTATATAATGAAATGCTCAATTGTAGGTCATGAAAACTCATTTTCCAAGCTCTTCTCCTGGAGCAGTTTACTTACCAGTGTTAAAGATAGGCAAACACACAGACTTCATAATTTCATAGGAAACTTGTTGATAGAGGGCAGATAGAGTTCTGCTGGACATGTGTGTCCAGTGCTGTGTCACCCAAAGACTAATGGAGAGATATTGCTAAAGTCAAATGAGGGGCCGAGGAGATGGCTCAGTGGAATAAGTGCTTCCCTGGCAAGCACAAGTGCCTGAGTTCAGTTTCTGGTTCTGCCAAAAAAAAAAAAAAAAAGTTTGTTAAAAAATAAAGTCAAATGATCCCAATCACATTTCAAATAGATTTTCAAAATTAATGCAAGACTGGGGGTGTAGATCCATGATAAAATTTGTCTAGCATATGTGAAGCTGAATATGTAAATATATAAAATAATTCTATTAACCATTTTACATTAGAGATCCACAGCTTTTTTTTTGGCAGAACTGGGGATTGAACTCAGGCCCTTGTGCTTGCCAGGGAAGTACTTATTCCACTGAGCCATCTCCCTGGCCCCTAGTGGCAGCTTTTAAAGAACAAATCTCATAATATGTTTGCATTAGCCACCCAAAATTTGGCTTGTTTTCAATAGAAGCAGATTGAGATAGAAGAAAACTATGCTAGGTAGCAAGAAACTGCCTTAAGTTTTAGAAACATAGATGGATTCCAGAGCAATAGTGAAATTTTTGCTCCAAAACCTATGTTGGAGTTCACATGATTCTGTGATTAAGCTTATTCTTCACAAAACTGCTAAAATAAAGCACAGAGCCATTTTCAGAGGTGTTAAGTCTGGATTAAATGAGCCTGGCATTTCTTGAAGTTTCTACTATATGCATTTCTGAATGAATATAGTTGGTAAAATATATTTTGTACTTTTCAATTATATTTTTAAAATCCTATTTTAAAATGAGAACTAAGCTAAAATTCACTGTTGAAAACAAAATACTGAAAAAGTTACTCCACAGTAGTGTACTTCTCTCTTATGTGCTAGGTCCTGAGTCCAGTTGTCATTACTGCAACAAACAGTAGCATCAGCAATAAAATTCAAGAGCTCTGGAGGAAACTCAGTAGAATAAGTATTTTCCTGGCAAGTGCAAGGGCCTGAGTTCAATCTCCAGTTCCTCAAAAAA
>PVKA01031620.1:0-26097 GCA_004027165.1 Ctenomys sociabilis | reverse complement strand
TGCTATTTCTTACATTTCTCTCTTTTTTTTGTAGAAAGCATGTAAACTGCATCCTTATCATTTGGATTACAATGATTAAGTAAAAAACAATTCATTTAACAGCCTATAAATCATTAAAGTTATACATAAAAGCACTTACGTTTTAAAAAACAAGATTCACAGTGCACTGCACTTTTGAACATATATATATATATATATCTATATATAGATATATATAGATATAGATATGGCTAGAACATAAGATTTAAAATGAGAATTTAAAGATCTATCTCTCAAACACATAAAAATAATAAAGCTGTATATAACTACTTTTCTCATCTAGATTCTTAAAATGCAGCACTCAACAGAAGTAAATTATTGCATATTTAGCATACTTCTTTATCATATGATTCCTCAAACCATGCCAAAGTATTCTAAAGAAAAACATCTAGTCTTGTGCTGAGCATGGCCTGTCTCAAGGTAACCTGAACACTGAAAAGGAGTAAAACAGTACATCCACTTAAACATTTAGTCTGCATAGTTAAGTCACATCATACGCACTTTCAGCATATTTAACCTCAACCTGTCGAGTTAAAAGCCTAAAGTTAGCGTAACTGTACCCTAACCATAACCTCACTTTTTCCACAGTGCATTATATGAAGCAGCACAACGGCAATATCTATGGCTGGTTCTTGAAAACGCTTAACCACATTAGAAGCCATACTTCTGGTAACTTATGTCTTTTGCTTTCAGTACTGGGAGCTGGAAAGTCTAACTCTACAGGCACCAAAAACACCGACCAAAAAGTACTCATTTAAAAGAAAAGTTACATGTTAAGAAAACTAATATTCAAATAGTTTCCAGAGAATAGTAAACAAGTAAAAATGATTCATCTGCTAGGTAAAGTAAGATTTCATTCCCTTAACAATTTAACTGAAATCTGGAATGCTGGGACCAACTACATATATGGCTCAAGGAGACCCAAGCAAAGCAGCTGTATTTCTGAAAAGAACAAAAAACTTTCAAATGCAATCATGTAATGCATTAAAAAACACAGCTTGCAGGATTCACAAATTAGTCACGTTAAAATATATAGGGTTATGGACAACTTAATTCTAAACTCATTGCTATGATCATGAATTCTGCTTAGCACCAAAAGTGACACGTTCAACAATAAAATTCCTCTTTTAAAATTGAATCATTTAAAAGCTAAAGCAAAGTAGTAATATCAAATGAATTCCTTGCAATAGCCCTTTTAAAAGTCCCACAGGGCTAAGTAACCTACCTATACAGAATAAAGATTTCTACAGTAACATCTATAAGCAGATATATTTTGTGGATACCACTTGTAAAGAGATTTTAAAAACTCACATAACAGTTGCACACATATACATCAAACATTCCACCCCCTCTCACCCAAGAAATATCTTCAGTGAGGTCAGATGCAGCCAAAAAAAGTAACACCTCCTTAAAGCTCCGGTGATTGTCCTTCATTATAGCTGAAATCCTTAAAATGGTCATTGCCCTCTTTGTTTGGATTTAAGAAACCTAAAGGAGCAAAATACATTCCCAGGATTGAGTTGTGTGTGCACTTCCACATTCTGATTTTCCCCTAGCGAATGCTTTCCTGAACCTGGGGAAACTGCATACCCCACCCCTCTGACTCCACTGTCCAGGGGCCTCCGTCTGCCAGTAAGTGTGTGTCATTTTTTACCACTACTGCAAATTGGAATCGAACAGAACATCATTTTCTATAGATCAACACAGATATGCAGTGTAAAACTAGTAATGTCAGTTTTTCATACATATTTACACAAATGGAAAATGTATATTTTCACAAGAATAAAATCATTGTATAATACCGAAGGGCGGGAGGCAAAGGTGAAGACGTGGCCCCGGTAAGTGCTGGCCTTGCCTCATGCTCTTTGATGAGCGCTCACAGGTGCACTGACTGCATGCAGCACAATTCAAAATGACAGCATCGACTCTGCACCAACATAATCCCTCTGAGTCTTCCGACTTTGTGCTTAAGAAGTACTAAGAGTTCATTTTCCACATGATTATATTACAGAGGCTGGCGCTAAATAAATCCCTTCGACAAATTGCAAGCCGGAGTACTACAGAGCCTCCAGTTAGATGCAGAGAAATGAGCAAAATGCCACCCAAACACATGAGCTGTAATCTTGACTTGTGTGACATTTTAACACATATGTTCATTTACTAATTGGCTATTTTAAATTTCCCTTTCAAATTTCATATAAGTAAACTATTATTGCAATCACTGCACTGGGTAAATGAAGCTTCTCATTAATTTGGCTACTTATTGATGTCTCAAACATCATTTTCCTGATCAGAATACAAAATAAGACCCACAGTCACACAGAGTAAATGCCCTCCAAAATAAAGCAATTTAAAACTTGTTCCAAACACTGAAAAGGTAAAACTGCATAAAAGGTTATAACCGCATTTACAGTGCAAACTCATTTCTATTTTATCTTCTGGAAAAAAAAGAAAATTTCAGATACACTGCCTCCCTGCATTTCTTTAAAACACCTGAGAAAGGTAAGGCTTGAGGAGACACTTGCTCGAATGCACTTAAGACTTCTACAATACATCTGCTGCCATCAGAGGTCCAAGATTTTCATTATAGCATTATGATCAAACTTGAAACTCAAAAAAGCTCTAGACGAAAAGGGGAACTTGCAACGTCCATTACATGCCACAGATTGTTCCTCAGGATGTTCTAGCAACTGGTCGTCAATGGAGCAAGTCAAGTCACATAAAGCATCTGGAAAGAAAACGAAAGTGTTCAGAAACTTAGTAAGGAATCAAATACTGTCCTTCACCTTTTCTTATTAAAAATGCATAGAGTGTAGGTATTTACTATTCTGCAGCTAAATCTAACCTAAGCAGAACCACATATTTCCCATTCCCTAAACTGGTACTGCACGGAATTTCTGAACTATTACTGCTTATTTCTCCACCTAAACATTCAAAACGTTAACTTAGCCTGTAAGACCTTAACAAAATGGACATAATTTTACTTACATTTGCATTTTGTGCCCAAATAATGGCAGACTCTTAGAGGTAAAAATGAAAGTATTGTGAGAACTACAGTAATACTTGAAGAATTGTAAATATCAGTTATAGAAAAATAAGAACAAGTTTCCTTCAGAACTCAGTGTCTCCCCCTTATTTTCACACGTGAGAATGAGGTTTCCTCACATCTTTACAGTACTTGGTTCTTTCTACTTCCGGTTAGCTACCGATGGCAAAACGCAACTCAAAATCTACTTATTTACCACAAAGTACCCACAATGCAATTCACCTCAAATACTTGAGTTTAAATTCAGAAAAAAAAAACACCTTATCTTTTGTCTTAAAGGAAAAACAACACATGTGCCACAGATTCACCACCAGTGTTCTACTCCATATACATTTTTTTTACAATACTCATCCATAGCACCGAGGTTCAACATTCATAAAAGAAATAGCACAGAGTAATAATTGCATCTTGGTTTTTAAATCAATTCACTTTAACTAATTACATGTTTAAAGAACTCTACAGAAATGAACTCTTTACAAAACATACTCAACTATTCCTGTGTAACTATCCCAGTTCATATAACAAACCCTACTAAAGTCAGTGTTCGGTAACCAAATGAAATCCCATATAAAAAGACTTCCTACAGAGTACAAATTCACTTGCCTGTTTCAAAGTTGTCCTGAAGTTTTCGTGGATGCAGTTTCTTTTCACATTTCTATTGAAAAGCACAGTTATTTTCACTCATTAAAAAAAAAAAAAAATCAGAAGATATACTACCAAATTTCTCAAGAAAAAAACAACAATAAAAATCACTATTTCTATTATTTCACTGGGTTTTCTGTTGTTTGGTTCTGATTATAGAGGCACCAGAAAAAAAAAATCATTACATTTCAGATAAATACTATCCATACTGCAGTATTTATTTTCCCCATGAAGGCATGTATGACTACAGCTTCATAAAATTATACAGCTCTGAAATGGAACTGAAAAGTATTTTTCAGTTATTTTTTTTGTTTGCTTTTACAGAGCTGGGGATCAAACCCAGGGCCTCCCACATATTACCAAACAGCTCTACCACCAAGCTATATCCAAGTGAAATACTTTTTAAATAAATGCAAGCCTACATTGTCATTTTTACTGACTTGGTGGTAGCAGGGTAGTCTATTTTATAGACCCACAACACATTTTCAATATCCTCTTGGATCTTTAGATTATTCCCATATTTTCACCATTATGAAGAATATGGGGATGAGCACTGTTCTTTGATTTCCTCTTCCAGGAAAATAAGATAAGCAGTTTTCTGAGACACCCAACTCCTCTCTAGACAGATGTACCAACTAGTAATTATTATTTGCCAATATACTCAATAATACTGTACAATCTTTTTTCATTTGCCTATTTGATGAAAACTGTATTCTATTTTAATTTACATTCTCTGAGTACATGTATGGTTGAATACTCTATATATTAGTCATTTATTCATTTACAAACTATTCATATACTTGGTTTTTAAAACTTTAAATTTACTAGAAATTGTCTTTCTAGAAAAAATCTGAGTCCTTTGTGAAGTTTTCCTCAAAACCATCAGGATCTGGATTGACAATGAATTAAATTTACACATTAATTTGAGAATTAACATTTGTATAATATTACCAATAAGAAACTATTTCTGTAGCTTTTGTTAGAAACAAGTATTCAATTTTTTTTTTTTCAGGTATTCAATTTTAACAAAACTTAAGACTGTCCTTTGTCCTTTTCAATACTTTTATCAGAGCACAGTGGAAAAAAAGGATATATGCTAACATATGTTAATACTTGGAGTCATTATATCTCAAAAATACCACCCAGAGAATTCATATATTTTTTTGCTAAAAGTATTAAGTCTATTAAAGAAATGAAAAAAAAAAAAAAGAATGAAACTATCAAAAGAAAATTCAACATACAAATGTTATGGTTTACAGAGAGACAAGTGAGGACACTACTAGGCTATTATTTTCTAGAGCATATACTAAATAGTAGAATGAAAGAAAATTCTGTAAAATAGTCTTAACTATTTGGGTTTAGACCTAGACTAATGACAATGACACTGTGTTTCATTTTTAATAAACTTAAATTCAAAAATGAAACCATAAAGGTCTCTAAAATTTTCAACTTCATTAAGATAATAGCTACAAAAAAGTTGATTTCATGGAATGGTGGCAAGAAGGATGGGGAGAAACTGATCAATCTGTGCTTAGTTACTTACATCTAGAGGGGAGTAAGAAGTATAAAGAACTAGTAGTACCACAGACTCAAAATAATGAAAATAAATGTCAAAAATCCAGAAGGAATGTGTTTTAACTCAAAATACAAATACTCGTATGAAAAGCAAAAATTAGAGGTACGACTGAGTGAAGATCACAAACCTGCAATGAAGAGTGGCCATTACATTCAGTGAATGAATGTAACAGTGCATAACTTAGTTCCATTAAAAATCCTATCAGTGTATCATTTAAAACAAGCGCAAACCTGGCAGCATTAATGTGCAAGAACAACGACCTTGCTCCCCCCTATAAAAAGCAAGAACTGCCTGCACAGACCTGGAGCTTAACTTACCATCAAAGGATTCTGCTGCTTTGCTGGCTGACTATGGGTCCCGTTTGTTCTTTTTTTTTGACTAGGTGAGTCCTGATACTGTTTTCTGCCATTTCCTCTCATACTCTGTTTTTCCATTAAAAAAGAAATAAAATGTAAATCTATAGTACAATGTAAAATACCCAAAAGAATGCACCTCAAAAGTATTTACAATTAAGTCAGCAAAGCCAAGAAAATTTTCATAAATCACCCCATCGATGTATTTTCTTATACAGGATAATGCTTCACAAAGATTCTTCTAAAAGTATAATATAGCAAATACAATGGTTTCTTAGACTCTTGTCACAATTTCTGCATGTAGATTTTATTTATAATGCATAAGTAGGGGCTGAGCATATCATCATGGTAAGGGCTGTACTCAGGACATACAAGGCCCTGGCTTCAATCCTAAGCACAAATAAATATATAAGTAAATAAACATGAAATAAAATAAAAATTTAACAAGTATGGAAAAACAAGTTTTTAGAGACCTACATAGTGCTGGGGCACCATCACTACAATTCTTAGGGCAAAAAAATAGGCAACACATGTCGTCAATTATTACACACACAATTTACTTCAAATTCTTAAACATGTAAGCACTACCAAATCATTTTGTTTTCTAAAATAATAATAAAGACTAGTATTTAAAATTTTTGATCCATTATTCTTGATTTTGACACAAAATCTAAACCGCAGCATTGCTAAATCTTGCTCACACTAATTTAATCGGAGTTAAAAAAAAAAAATCTAAGTTTAACTTGAAACAGTTTTATAATTTACAAAGAGAAAAAAATATTTATTTTGGCTCATAAAAAAACATTTTTAAACAAAATTTGTAGTTCAAGATCTTGAAAAGACATCTCTTAAGAGACTGGCTCCAACTGGGTATAGCAGAACACACTTGTAAATCAGCACTCTAGAAGGCCAAGGCAAGAGGAACCCAAGTTCAAATCCAGGCTAGGCAACTAAGCAGGCCATCTCAAAATTCAAAAAATAGAGAAGGGCTGGGGATACAGCTCAATGTGAAGGCCCTGGGTTCAATTCCTAATACTATAACCAGTCAATATATTTAAAAATTAAACATAATAAAAACTATTGTCTAAAATATAAACATAGTTTTAAAATACATAAAAATTTTTAAATACTAGCAGTTAAATAATACAGTATGTTAGAGCAATAATTGCTTTCAAAATTTCATGTTACATTTTTAATGAAGTATCATTTTTCTCTTCCCAGTATTCATGATGTTCTAACATACCCACATGTCATTCCAACTACTTTAATAATGCATGTAATGCATGAGACACAGCAATGTGAAGTACCACTATTCATTTCCCATACTTTCTGAGCATTAGAAACAGAACCCTCATCTCTCCAGCACTGAAAACTCTATACTCTGTAGTCTCTATTAATTTATCTATACCGGATACCTCACAAAAGTGAAATCATATAATACCTGTCTGTCCTTACCTCACTTAGCAAAATATCCTCCAGTTTAACCTGTATTATAGCATAACTCAAAACATCATTCTGTAAAAGCTAAAAGAGTCCACCGCATATATACATCTCATATCTATTCATTTATTGATGGGCAAGTGGGTTGTTTCCACCTTTTAACCAATACGAATAATCATGATAATGAATTGGTACTTTAGGCTGCTTAAATTCCTGCTTTCAGTTTCTACTGATGTTACCTAGGGAATTGTGGAATCATATGATAACTGTATGTCTGACATTTTGAGAAACACCAAATGTTTTCCACTGCTGCCACACTTGTATATATGTGCGTGTGCGTGTGCCTCAGACTACCCTCGTGGCGGGGCTGGCATGGCATGCGTGCTGGGGATCGAACCCACAGTCCCTGCACTTGCCTTAGGAGGTGTTTTAGACTGCTAAGCTATCTCAACAGCCCATAGCTGCCATATAATTTATATGCCTTCCAGTAATGCACAAGGGTTTCATTTCTCCACTACCTCACCAATGCTTATTCTTTTCCATTTTGTTGGTTTTAATTACTACTACCATCCTAATACATGAGCAGAAGCTGTGGTTTAGATTTGCATTCCCCTAAGAGTAAATGATGCTGAATATCTTTTTTGTACTTATTGGTCATTTGAATATATTCTTTTGGGAAATATCTGTGCCATTTGCATTTCTTTCATTTTTAAACACGAATGGGATCTTACTGAACTGAAGGAATACATTCTGGATTTTTAAACCCTTAACAGATAATTGGTTTGAGATACATACTATTTTCTCCCATTTTTGTAGGTTGTCTTTTTACTCACTTGATAATGTTCTCTGAAGCACAAAATGTTTAATTTCAACAAACTGTGTGTCACTTTAGGACAAGGTCTTCTAATCTGCAACCTTCCTATTTCCACCTCCTACACAGTATGCTGATAGTGTATGTATGTATCACCAAAACTGTTTACAACTGTATTTTAAAAAAATCAAAGAGTGGCAATGCAATGGATAACTAAAATTTTAAAAGAACAGATAAATACATGAAAAATGTTCAACATCATTGGTCATTGAACAAATATAAATTAAAACGACACTGAAATTCCCTCACCCCAGAAAAAAAGTGGCTATCATCAAAAAGTCAACCAGTAACAAATACTGGTAGGGCTGCAGGAAAAAGAAACCCTTCACTGTTGGTGGGAGTGTAGACTGGTACAATCACTTTGGAAATCAGTGCAGGGATTCCTCACAAAATGAAGATTAGAGGCCCCATTCAATCCAGCTATTCTCTTTTCTGGGTACTTTTCCTGAAGAACTGAAATCATTATACCACAATGATATATGTGCACCCATGTTTACAAGAGCACAATTTGTCATAGCTAAATCCTAAAAACAACCCAAATGCCCATTAACCAAGAAATGGATACAAAAGATGTGATATTTTATACAATACAGTACCACTCAGCTATAAAGAAAAACTCAAGGCTTTTATAGGTAAATGGAAGCCATGTTCATAAGTGAAATAAATCAGATCCATGTGTAAACCCCATATTGTCTCCTTAACATAAGAAACTCTAGTAAATAAGATCCAAAAAGTACAATACATATGGTGGTAGGGAAAGAAACTGCTCAAAAAGAAAGAACAACTAGATGGGGGAGAGGAAAAAAGAAGGGAAAATAAAAATTTAATACAGACACATGATAGCTAAGGTAATTTTACTAGCTTCTTAATTCATTGAAAGGAACAATGCTTATATTGTTTTATCAATTTTGCATGCTTATCTCTTGTAATCTGGGCAACTATTTTAAGAACAATATGCAATATAACAACCATTGTTAATTTCTTGTTTTGAAATTCTGTGTAATTTTTGTTGCTTTTTTTCCCCTTTCTTTTGGATAAGGAGGGCAGGACTAGGGATTGAATCCAGATCCTTCACACTAAATCCTCAACTCTTTTTTGTTTTTTATTTCAAACTAGGTCCCCTTGCTTCACCTCCCAGAGTGCTGTGATTAGAGGTATATGCCACTGCACCCAGCTAGAACTTTCCCATCTTGCTGAAGATATAAATTATTTGAAAAAATTGTTTCAAGCATATACTGAAGAGCACAGGCAACAAACTGGAAAACTAGGAAAAAAATGGATAAATTATAGATCTTCGTATTCTACAAGACTGAAAATGAAATTTTATAATACACTGCTAATAGGCAATTCTCCAACTGAAAATGATTTAAAAGACAAATGAGCTAGCCAAACATGGTGGCCTATAATGCAAAGACTCAGGAAGCTGAGACAGGAAGACAAAATGAGTTTGAGGGCAACCTAAACTACACAGCAAGACTCTGTTCAAAAAGTAAAACAACAAAAACAAATGATCTAATTTTCTAAAAACATTTAAATTTACCACTTACCTTTGCTTTTAAAAGATCAGACATTTCAGAATGGTTATTGTATGGCTTCTGCTGCATTGGCTGCCTGTGCTTTACCCACTGGTCTCCAGGAGAACCTTCAGGAAATAACTGCTGGCTATGGCGAAATTTGGTTCGACTAGAGCAAAATTTAAAAAATAAAAGTCAGATGGTAAAATGTTCAATCAGACATCTTT
Organism: Ctenomys sociabilis; assembly: GCA_004027165.1. Taxonomy (NCBI): domain Eukaryota; kingdom Metazoa; phylum Chordata; class Mammalia; order Rodentia; family Ctenomyidae; genus Ctenomys; species Ctenomys sociabilis. The sequence goes on along the minus strand of PVKA01031620.1, from coordinate 16,389 downwards.
AAAAACACTTAAGTGAGAAACTACATTACTATCTTATTATTGTTTCTATTGATACTTGACTGTAAATTCCAGATATTTCCTGCCTGTTTTGCCTACTATTTCATTCCCAACACCTAGAAGATTTCAATCAGGTTGAACTCCCAAGGTTGAACATTCATATAATTTTTTTTTTCCCCAACACTGTCATTATTTCCTAACTTCCTATAGGAAGTTTCTGAATTCTACTGTACTGCTCACTCATTTCCAGAAGAATATAGTTGGGCAATTATAATCACTGATTTTCAAAGGCAGAAATTACTCTATGACATTTAATTCAACATCTTATCCTAATAAAACCCAACTAAAATGGAATACTACTTATGTGAAAAACAAATGTTAACTACAAATGTGATTTATTATTTTTAATTTTTGAATCTCTGTAACAAAAAACATCTAAATTAGAGAAAATATAAAGAACTTTTTTCTGAATTTAACTGAGACAAAATTTTAGCAAGCTGATTAAAAAAGCAATTTTTAAAAAATGTATTTAGTACAGGGTCTACAAGGTCTCACTACACAGATCAGACTCACAGTGATCCTCCTGTTTTCAGCCTCCCAAGCACTGGGATTACCAGCACCTGCCACCATACCCAGTCTCAGTTGAAAGTTCAGTGTGTCCCAGGGGCGGGGCCTGCCCAACACAGCACTCCAGGCACAGCACAGGAGGGATCAAACCCCGGTCCCAGAGCCTGTCTAAGCAGGCACTTTAGTCTGCTGAGCTATCTTGCAGTCCACAAAAGTACATGTATTTAATGAAGTTCCACATTCAACTCTGTAACTGTGAATTCATATCCATGTAACAGTCAATTCATAACACACACACACACACACACATACACACACACAAACACACATACAAATCCAAGCCGCAATCTTCTCAGCTGACTTGAACAAATTATTTACCAGCACCATGGCTCCCTTATACATACACAAACCTCAACATATCCAATGCAATCATTTTCAGAAACTCAATTTTATAAAGTAAAATTAAAAAATTATAAGAAAAACACAAGTTTTCTTTTTCTTCCTAGTATTCTACCTATCTATGTTAGTAACCTTCTCAGTACAATATTTTACAAAGGGCTCAAAAAACACTGGCACGAAGATAGCCTATTAAAACAGAAATGCATGTTTTGGATAATGGTACTGCCAATTTCTGCTAATCTTTTCTAAGTAGTTAATGCCTAATTTTTTTCTTTTTGTTTCCTCTTTTGAATTTTTTACCACTTTTTGTTATTTTTTTTTTCTTCACACTGATCTTGAAAGTTTACATCTGGTAATCTAAACAACTAATTTGAAGATAATATCATGCAATATAGCAACCACTGCTGAATTCCTATTACTTTATCTAGTGAAATTTCGTATTGTTTGTAATGCTAGGTTTTTTCTGTTTTTTGTTTTTTTTTTCTATCACTATTTTGTATTCTTCAAAAAATAAAAACCAAATGAATAAAAGAACCAATGAAAAGAAAACCAGAGGGGCCAGGGAGATGGCTCAGGAGAATAAGCGCTTCCCGGCAAGTGCAAGAGTTCAATCTCTATTTCCACCAAAAAGAAAAAACCAAACCAGAAATGCTTACTCTGCTGGAAGACAAAAAAGGTAAAACTTCTCAACTCATGGTATAGACAAAGACTTTCTGAACAGAACCCTACTTGCAAAGAATAGTACCAAAAAAGAACAAATAGGATCATATTAAATTGAAAAGCTACAGATTGAAAAGACAATCTATCGAATGGAAAAACAAATTTGACAGAAACCAGTGAGACAAAACCCATGAGTGAGAGCTCAAAAAAAAAACAAAAACAAAAACTTCCCTAGTCCATAAAAGACCAAATTAAAAAACAGGCACCTGAAATGAATTCAAAGGCTCAACATTATTACCCATTAGAGAAATGCAAATTAAAACACCATCAGGATTCCACCTTACTCCTTACACTGGCCATCATCAAAAACTCCATAAGTGCTGGCAAAGCTACAAGGAAAATGCAGCTCTTCTTCATTTTTTTTTTGCAATACAAGGGATTGAACTCAGGAACAAGCACTTGCCAGACAAGTGCTTATTCTACTGAGCTATCTCCCCGGCCCTCTTCTTCATTGTTGGTGAGAATGTAAACTAGTACAACCACTTTAGAAACCAGTATAGGGATTCCTCAAAACACTAAAATTAGAAATTCCATTTTACCCAACTATTCTCTTTGTTGGTATTCTTCCAAAAATTAAAGTCATCATATTATTGTGATACATGTTTACAGAAGCATAGTTCCTAATAGTTAAATCTTGGAAGCAGCCTATATGTCTATCAGCAGATGAATCAAGAAAATGTTCTATTTATACATAATGGAGCTCTGTCCTGCCATAAAGAAAGATGCACTTGGGTCATTGTCAAAAAAAAATGACCAGGCGCAGTGACCAAGGTTCAACAGCCAGCGCACTGTGCCAGCCCCACCCATGGGAAACACTGAGAAGATTGAGAGTGGGTGTGGTGGTGTGCACCTACAATCCTGCACTTGAGAGGCTGAAAACAGGAGTATCACTAGAGTCCAGATCTGTGTATTGAGACCTTGTGCTAAATACATTAAAAAAAAATGGTATTACAGGTGGCCAGTGATAGCTCAGCAGTCTAAAGTGACTGTTTAGGCAAGCTTAGGAAAGCACTCAAGCACCAAGGTTCATTCCTAGCACCATATGTTGCCCTATCCCTGCCATCAGGATGGGCTGAGCTGTCCACAAAAAAAAAACAAGAAAAAGAAAAGGAAAGAATGCAAGTTGAAATCCATAATATTAGTAAAATAAATGACCCACAAAAGCTTAAATATTACATGGTTTCTAAAAGAAACCCAAAACATAAAGAGCAAAATAAAACAGATAACCAGAAGATACACATTGCTCAAACAGAAAGGGGATCAAGGAATGGATGGAAGGGTAAGGGAGGAGAGGGAAAAGGATGAAAGAAAGGAACGGGGATGTGTTTTACACATGTTCCAATTCCTCATAAGGAATATAAACATGGTGTTCTACAACCACATACAAATAAAATATGCCTGAAGCTCCTTTCCAACTTTTTACCAACTCCAACTAACCTTTTTCATGTCAATTGAAATCCCTTTAAAACTAAGTAGGAGATGAGTAACAAAATAGTATCTATAAGAAACCTTGCATTATCATATTCAGAAGCAAAATGCTACTGCATTAAAAACTATACAAAGATATATACACATTGATATTAAATATAAAAACATATAAACTTAAATTAGATTTATTTACCTCAATTTTTCCACAGTAGGTTTAGCTGGTGTGCTACCTGCTGAGGAAAATCCATTGTCACTATCTGAGGAATCTCCAAATCTTCGAGAAAGCCAGTCCCTTAATGGTCTATGGAAACATTGAAAATTCACTTTTAAAATCTAAAACATCATAACATGAAACTTTTATTATAGTTCAAACAATAGAAATATACCTGATAAAAGGAATGGCCATAAAAAACTTGTTAGGTGCCAAACCAAGTTTGGATTTTGGGGTCATATCATTTCTGTGACAGGGTAATTTCTCAATGGAGAACCACTCAATGTTCTGAAACACAGAAAGAAAAAAAAATTTTATTATTATTGAGGAGTTTTAAAAAAGATTTTTCAATTCAATATTAATTCACTTTGGAAACTATCCTTAAGCTTCCTGCAGATATTCTCAATTGTTACATACCCGAATTTCTCTTCTGGTCTTTGGATTAAATTTTGTGTCTTTTGGAATTCCTGGAATGATGTACAAACGAGCAAGTTGGTCATTGATTCGTAGTTCAATGTAATCATCCTTACAAATATAGTCTTTGATATCAAAACCAGTTTCCTCAAAGACCTAGGAATAAATTTGGATGAAATTTTTAATTTTAATGATTAGACCTGGGTTCTTTAAAATCTGCTTATTTCAAAACTGCTAGGATTATGGGGCCTGAGTACTGCTGGGATTGTGGGGTCTGAGTATTGCTGTGATTATGGGTGTGAGTGCTACACCCGGCCTGGGGATGATAACCTGAATGCACTGTAAGAGAAAGAGAGAGAGGCAGACGTGCTCTCTGCAGCCATGGCTGCTGTTACTCCTCCCTTTTGCTCTTGCTGTTTTCCTGCCTTCCACTGCCATGAACTGCTGCTGTCTCCCATGTGCTGCTCTACCTTGGAGCCAGCTGAATATGGACACAGTTAGGCTGTGTTACAGAAGTTCGATCCCGAAATTCTCATGCCTGACCTGCCCTTGAGGCATCCTGAGCCAGCTCCAGTACCTGTGAGCTAAATAAACCTTTCCTTCCCTCACTTTGAGTGTCAGTTATTTGTCCCAGCAATAAGAGAAGAGAAACTGAAACAGTGAATGACAAGAGAGAGGGATCAGACAAAGAAAACCAGATGAATGGCTCTAAAATTGCCCACCCTTCTCTGTGCTACACAGACTCCGGCAGTAATACAAGGTGGAACTAAAACAGAGATCTCAAAATTGTTATACTTAACACTCACTTTTTTCCTTCAACTCGTATGGACTTCTACTTCAAACAAACAAACAAACAAACAAAAAAAAAAACAGTGTGTATGCTAGCTTTAAAATTATCCTTCTAGTAACATTTGTATTGTCTTTCTCTACCCTGTCTCCAACATCTTGATGGCCAGAAGCTGAGGATCTTTGATGATACAGATCAAGATCATGACACTTCCTTCCCCGTAGTGTCAATACTTCCTAACTGTGCAGCATAAGTCCTTTAAACACATACATTGGCTGGAATCCCTTTTAAAATAAAGGAATAAGGCCCTAGGATAGGACTGGGGTTCCACATATGCTGCCCCCCCCCCGAGTCAGCCCCTGAGTCAGGACATGGAGGCACAGGCCTGCAAACCTAGCTTTGGGAAGACTAACAGAAGGATCACCATGAGTCTGAACTGTGTAATGAGACCCTGTGCCAAATACATAAATAAATAAAATCTAGGAATAGAAACTCTACTGCTGTCCATTTTTTTTGTCATCACCACCCCCACCCCATCTCTGCTGGCTCACCACACAGTCTATTTCAGTTAGGCCACATTTAAGTAACAGACATAAAGTTCACTAAAAATGTTTATTTCAAAGACAAAAATTTAGGAAAAGGGAGACAAATATATTTATTGCTTGGGGGGAGAGGTTGTCAAGTTAGCTCATTTGTTTAAGTGCCTGCTTAGGCAAAGACAGGAGACCTGGGAGATGGCTCAGTAGAATAAGCGCTTACCTGGTAAGTACAAGGACCTGAGTTCAATCCCCAGTTACGCAAAAACAACAACAACAAAAAATAAAAAACAAACACAGTTAGGCTGTGTTACAGAGGTTCGATCCCGAAATTCTCATGCCTGACCTGCCCTTAAGGCATCCTGAGCCAGCAAAAAAAAAAAAAAAATCCTACATATTTATTGCTTCTAGAAATGACAGACTTATAGAAGATATGTGATATTTAAAAGAAAAAGTTCTTCTGTCCCTTGTTTCTTTAATGCTCATAAAACGCATATGACCAGTTCTGTTGAGCTGTCTACTGACATCCAAACATACACATCTTCCCCAGAAAAAATTCAGAAGGCTCAGTGATACTGTAAAGGTTTTATTGCTAACCACTTCCCCAAATCTTGACATTTACGTACCTCAAACAATATAAACAACCATGGAGATTTCATGATTCATAAATGCTGCCTCTGCATTCCCATTAAAACTAAAGGAGATGCTCTATGGGGTTTACCCCCTTTTTTCTTTCAAAGTAAGGTCTAATCTAATGTTGAGAAAGCATTAAAACTGATTTTTATTTTTGTTTATCTGTTTTGCATGATACTGAGAAAGGAGCCAGGCTTTTTCCGTGAGCTATATCATATCCAGTCCAGTCCATTCTTAAATATTGAGACAAAGCTTCACTAGATTGTCCAGGCTAAGCTGGAACTGCAATCCTTTGTGCCTTAGCCTCCTAGAACTCTGGAATTAAGAGGAATGAACCACCACACCCAGGTTTAAAAATATTTTGATTGGGTTTGGGGTGGTTGTAGCTGACTGATAAAACATGTACCAAGCATGTGCAAGGTTCTGGGTTCAAGTTCAAGCACCAAAAACAAAACAGCAAATCTTCCACACATATACAAGCTTTAATAAATAATTCTTGATTAGCTATATTATCATAATTGTTTTATTGTAAAAGTTCACCTATCAATAAGCATAAAATTTTCTCTTTGTCAAAGACACCATAAAGTCTCAAAAGGGAATAAATACATAAGCCAGAAGGCACTCAAGACATTCGAGCTAAAATACACTAAAAACTCATATATACCAATAAAACAATCTTACAGTTAAAAACATGGTTAACATGTAAATGGGTAGTTAATGAAGGAACTACCCTAAAGCCCAGTAAGAGGATTACAAGGTTCTCAATATCCATTCACAGATCGAGGAAAATGCAAATTAAAGCCACAGTGAGATATCATTTTGAAAATTTCAATGTGATAATGTGATGTGTAGGCTAAGACAGAGCATAACTAAAACTGTAAAAGGCCCATTACCAGCAATTACCCTCAAAATCCAGTACTCCTTCTCACTTCAAACACATTTATCTCACTGTCCTTGTCACTTTCTAAATCAGTTCTAGAGTTCTCATTCATTTTTCAGTCATGGCTATGTCCATATCATGAATCAATTCAAAATGTTTATTGCAATTTCTGTCAAATAAAAACATTACAGTGATAGCTGGGGATACAGCTCAGCAGCACAGCACCTGCCTAGCAAGCACAATGTCCTGAGTTTTAATTCCAGTACCAACAAAACAAAACATTATAGTGTATCCTCATTCAATTTGTTTACTAGACTGGCACCATGCAATCTCTGCTTCTTCCCCAAGTCAAAATGACCAGGAAAAGTAAATACTTTCAAGTAAGGACATCGAGGCAGCTATGACAACACAACTAAAGACACTAACAAAAGAGAACTTTCAGAACTGCTTTACCAAGTGACAAGAATGGATGAGTTATGTGCTTGAAACAAAGTACAAAAATAGGAGAGGAGGGTGTTAAGGATGTTTCTTTTCATTGTGATATGTTTTTCAAAATTTAACATTCTGTGATCAAATTGAGTACATTAATGTTAGGAATGCAAATTGCTACAAACACTGTGAATCTCTGGCTCAGGAAATTCAGTCCTGTGTGTTTGTCTGCTTGAGACAGGGTCTTATTATGCAATTGAGGAAGACCTTTAAATCATTATGTAGCTGACAAACTTACAGTACTCCTGTCTCAGCCTCCCAAGTGCCGGGAATACAGGTGTACCCCACCATATCCAGCTAGCAAAAGTCCAGTCTTAAGGAAATAGGGCTTATTTCCCTCAAAGAACACACATAAAACTATGCACAACAGGTTTTATTTATAATAGCAGAAACTGGCTGGTTCAATGGCAGTAGGTTATCAGAACTTATAATAGCAAAAACTAGGTACATGCTGCATGCTAGAATTGACAAAGAACTGTGATACATCTGTACACTGGAGTCTATTACAGAGAATAAAAAAGTATTGACAGTACAACAACAACAAAAAAAAATGAATACCACAGGAATTATATTGAGTCAAAAAAGTCAAACATAAAAAGTACTTACTATAAAATTGTTAACTATATGAAGCTTAGGAAAAAGCAAAACTAACCAATGGCAATAAAAGTCACCAAAGGCCTGACTTCTGTTTTCTTCTGAGGCACTTAGGCTTCTTTACTTATTTTTTCTGTCGGATTGTTCATCTGGTCCTACAGACTCAATTAAGAGCAGGACAAAGTTTGGTCTTTGTTTTACATATATCCTCTTTTTTTTTTTTTTTTTGCCTTTTTGAGACAGGGTCTCATTATGCAGTTCAGGCTGGCCTTAAACTCACTTTGTAGCTCAGGCTGGTCTCGAACTCACAACAATCCTCCTGCCTCAGCCTCCCAAGTGCTGGGATTACAGGCCTGCGCCACCACGCCCGGCTTCATATATCCTCTTTTTTATATTAAAACTTTAGGTGAGATTTTCACTCAGCTTTGCACAAATGCATGCAATTATTTATGGAGTAATGTATCTGTCTAAAAGTCGACAAGGGGCCAGGGAGATGGCTCAGTGGAATAAGCGCTTCCCTGGCAAGTACAAGGGCCTAAGTTCAATCCCCAGTTCCACAAAAAAAAAAGAAAGAAAGCTGACAAAACAGTTAACAGTTAGGTTTAAATTTACATACATTTATCTCACCCCCACTTCAAAACTGATCACATCAGAAGAGACTTACAGGAATATTCACTTACTAGTGAGTGTCCAGAATCTGCAGTCACTGTCCTAAACCTATGGTCAGCCACTTTAGATTCCTCTTACCTAAAACTAACAATGCCTCAACCAGAAACACCTCTTTCATGGAGAATGAATTTACCCTCAAGCAATAAGAACTTCTCCGAGTCATTCTGCAAAACCAAAACTGAGAATGCTCAAGAAAAGCCCGGCCTCAACCAACTCAGTCTCCTTTATAAATAGGGCAGTCTGATTCTCTTCATGTGAGATGATCTCATAATCAGTTTGAGGATCTCAAACTGATGTTCCTTTCCAATTTTCTCTTCTTAACTAAGAAATCTGACTCTGCCTCACATTGATGCACCCTGAAATCTTTTCTGTGATGTGAGCTGAGGTCCCCATCTCTTTACTGGGGCTTTACTGGGGTCTCCTTGAGACCCTGACGGACTAGTGACAGTTTCATACACACAAAAGTAAGCCATTCAGTCAAAATTAGTGTACTTTATGTATTTTAATGTCAACCAAAAAGGTTTAGACATAAAGGTCTTCTTAATGTTCTGCTTTTATATTTACTGTTCACCAGTTTATTACTAAGGATATTACAAAGACACAGATGAAGAAATGAACAGGGTAAAGGAAGAAAGAATGACACAAAGCTTAGCAGCCTCTCTAGCTAGCTCTCCTTGGTCAGCACTACAGTCTATATCTTTAGCTCCCTTCTTTGAAGTATCAGAAATAATTGAACACAGTTAATCACATAAATCTATAATAATTAGAAGCTATTAAGGTACAGTTAGTAATTACAAACTACAATAAACTGTGTAATCTAAATTCCTTGTAGGCATGTGTTACAAATAACAGCTAACCGAATACATGGCTAATTTAAAAAAAAAAAAGTATTGGAGGAGGATTGAGGAACTATCTCAAATTAAAGGAAACTGAAGAGCTCTGTAAATTAAATGCAAAGATAATAAATAAGCCTGAATAGGATCGTAGATGGGTGAGAGGTACAGACTGCTAAAGGGACGATGGGAGGTAATTAGTGAATTTGAATATGAACTGTCCATTTGCAGCACATCAATATTTTTAAATTTGATAACTGGAATTACCCTAATAATATACTTTGTTCTTAAAAATACATGCGTTGAGCTGGGGAGATAGCTCAGTGGAATAAGTGCTTGTCTAGCAAGTGCAAGATCCTGAGTTCAATCCCTAGTCCCACAAAAAATAAATAAATAAATAAATAAATAAATAAATATGGTTTTACCTGAGTACACAAGGTCTGGGTTCTATCCCTAGCATTTCAATTTAAAAAAAAATACAGCACATGGTAAACAGCCACATCTGTAATCCCAACTATTTTAGAGCTAAGGCAGGAAGAACACAAGTTCAAAGTCATGAACAAGTTGAAACCTGAACAATTTGGCAAGACCCCTACTCAAAAAAAAAAAATTTAAACAGAGGGATGGTGAGATAACTCAACACTGTCGAGGTTTAATCCTCTGTACCACCACCACAACAAAAAGATACATGTAGAATTGGCTAAGGGTAAAGACACATCTACAACTCTATGTATGGTATGGGGATTAAACCCAAAATCATATCACAAGGTACACAAATGAGCTACATCTTTAGCCCTGTAGACCACTCTTAAATGATTCAGTGCCTTAAATGCTTTTCTCACTGCTGAGACAGAACATCAGATACCTAAAGGAAAAAGCTTATTTAACTCAGTTTGTAGAGGTTTCAGTCATAGTGGGTTGGCTCTAAGGCAGGGTGGCACGGCAGAGGGACAGCAGAGAGGAGAAATAGCCCATGGATGGCATGGTAGAGCACGAAACAAGCAGCAAGCAATTGTGGCAACCAAACCTGCCTTTATACCCCATCCATGGTACCCACCCTTTGGGAAGTGCTACCCCATACCCAGGGCAGGACACCCTTAATCCCAGCATCACACATCCTAGATCCAACTCTGAAAAATCCTATTACCACACAAGCTCTTTGGGGGAGGGGTGGTCATCTAGATATAAGCCATAGCATTCAACAACAATAATAATGATGATAATTAAAATCATAACAACAACCATATACCTAACTGCATCAAAAGATACAAGCAAATATGGCAAAACATTAACTGACAGATCCATTCCTTTTACTCCTCTTACTATTTTTTCTATATATGAAATAATCTCGTTATTAATCATTTTTATGGAGTCACAGGTAACCAAAATGTTATTTATTCAAACTTGTACTTTCAGGATGATAAAATGTCAGATACTGTCCAAAGCCCTGAATTTGAAAATGAATAAATCAATACCTGTCCTTTTAAGGAGTTCAGTCTAAAAGACCAAGAAAAACAAAACAAAAAAAACCTCCATTACAATTTTGAGTACAAAGAGGTAGGAGAAAGATGCCTAACTAAGCCTTGGGTACAGGTGTTGGAGAGTTGAGGTGGTCACTTTTGTAAGACTGTCACGGACAGCAATGTACTTGACTAGATGCACAAAAGCTTAAATAGTTCATCTACAGATGCACCCATGCTGGAAATCTATGACAACCAGTCTAGCCATGGAACACCTGCCCACATGAGCAGGCTCCCTGTCAGCCAGCCCACTCACTGGCTGTGGTCTGTATATAACAGCTCTATCATCCAGGCTTCCAGGCAAAAGACTGTCCAATAGGCTAGGAGCAGTTCTTTCAGGTTTCCTCCCGTACTTCATAATCCTCAGCCACTCCTGACAGCCAGTATGATGCGTAACAGTCTCAAAGCCTTAAAGCCACCTGTATCATTTCCTTCCATATGAATCAAGTCCTTGTCTTAAAGGCACAATAACTTTTTTGTTACAGCAATTGCTATTTACAATCTGCTAGGCACAGAATGGCAATATCATGGGTCAAAAGAAAGAAGTGAGAAGCCCTTTTTAACTGCATTTTGACACTAAAGGAAGAATATACTCTTGTATGTGCTTTGCTATTTATCAAGTCCTACAACCGCCTTGTCACCTGCCATAGAAGTACATGCACTACAAGTAAATCCAAATATGAAGACTGGAAATTTGGTCCTCCAACCACTATGATGTTTGAGCACATGTATCTATCTTTTGCACCATGAAATCAAGTGCCTATTTTTCTTTTAAAAAATAATAACCAAAGACTATCAAAAGAAAGTATTTTCTGCAAAATAAAGGCAACATGCAAGGCAAAAAAGATGAACCGGAATTCAGCTAGATAAGGTATACAAGTTAAATAACTAGGAGTAGCTGCTACACCTCAAGAATTACTTGGGAGGACATGGTACTGGGAAGAATTAGTATAAGGCAGAACAAAAAGGGCAATCAGTAATAACACAAACATCTTCAAACCCTCTAGAACAAAATTCAGGAACATCAAGAACATCATATAAAAATACAGCATTCCGGTAAACTGATTATTTTAAATTAAAATCCTTACTTCACCTGTCTAAAGACCAGGGGGTCTTTAGACCTGCTTCTTCTGACCACGCCCCTCCTAAACACACAACTTTTGGGAGGCACTTTATTCATACATATATATGTATTTTTATTTCTTTATTTGGTATAGGGTCTTACTATGAAGCTCAGACTCCTAGGGATTTTCTGTCTTAGCCTTTCTAGTGCTGGGATTACAGGCATGCACCACCACACCGTTTCAGGGCTGGCATGGCATGCAGTACCAGAAAAAACAACTTCTTTTGGTCCATCTTCCCCCAAGCCTCACTGAAGACACCAAAAATGTAACCATAACTATACAGACCTTTGTCACAAGCTGTTTCTGGGGTCTACTCATTCCTTCCCAAGTTAATTGTATATATATTTTTGTCTGTCCTCCTGGGAGGCTCATTCTCCTTAAAGATCATTTACATCCCCTTAATATTGTTTACATTCCATCCCTCCATCCCCATAAAAAAAAAAAAAAAAAAATACAAGCATTTACACTACACTAGGTTATTGGATAATCATTCTCCTATAATTTCTTTCATGCATACTAAATAAATGTGTGTACATTTTTCTCCTATTAAATGTACCAACAGTTAATTCCAGTGAAACTTCAGCAGGTAAAGGAGTTTTGCCTTCTCAGCAAAAGCAACAGATATAACCCCTCATTCTTAAAAGTGATAGACAAATTTACCTTAAAAATTAAGACTTCACTCATCAAATATTGATCAGGAAAAAAGCTTCTAACAGCTAACTGACATGCACAGAGAGCAAAGACAAAAATCTTCGTGCCATTTTTGAGAACCAAACCTATTCCTTCAATGTAACATATAATTTTCCTAGTACATGGAATAGCAATAATTTCTGAAATGTCAGACAAAATCTCCATATAAAGAGAGAGAGAGAGAGAGAGAGTGAGTTGTATATAAAAGTGTGTTTGTATTAGCTTCCAGTTGCTGGGATAAAAGAGGATTTTATTTTGACTCCTTGTTCCAAGGCTGGCTCTAAGGTAAAACTGCATGATAGAAGGGTCTGGCAGGGGCACCTGCTCACTTCACACCAGTCAAAAAGCACAGAGGAGTCAGGGGCAAGAACACACCCTTCCAGCTCCCCAATGACCTGCTTCTTCTGACCACGCCCCACTCCTAAACACACAACTTTTGGGAAGCACTTTATACACACATACATACGTATTTTTTATCTTTACTTGGTACAGGGTCTTACTATGAAGCTCGGACTCCTAGAGATTTTCCTGTCTTAGCCTCTCTAATGCTGGGATTACAGGCATGCGCCACCATACCCAGTTTCAGGACTGGCATGGCATGCAGTACCAGGGACTGAACTGGAGACCTTGCACTTGCCAGGCAGGCATTTAGACCATCAAGCTCTAGAGCAACAGTGTATGAAAGACAATTCTGATAGCTAACTGACTGTGTCAGCTTGAATAAGAAATCCCCAAATAAATTGGATCAGTATAGATTTGGGTGTGGCTAAATGGTTTTGATTTTACTTATTTTTTTTAGTTGAATAGTTTTTTAGGGGAGGCTTATTTTTTTGTTTTGTTTTTGGTGCCGAGGACCAAACCCAGGGCTTCTAGCTTGCTAGGCAAGCATTCTACCACAGAGCCAAATTCCTAGCCCCTAGTGTGGCTAAAAGGACCCAACCTGGGTAGGCATGTCACGTCAATGAAATAGGAAGGGAACAAAGGAAGGTTGTCTGGCTCCTGCTTTTTGGAGGAATTCCTCTTCACCTGTACCTTGGATATCATTTCCTGGCTTCCAGGGCACTCTTCAGCCTCTTAACACAGACCCTCTGGCCTTCTGAGACTCACTTAGGACACTCCAGTGAGCTCCAGGCCTTCAATTTGATTCTTTAAGTCTACAGCGCACAGACAACCCTTTCATACCTGAATGTGGCTGTAAGCCAATCTTGAAAGTTCTTATATACATGTACATCTTGCATTAAATCTGTTTCTCTCTAGTAAGCACTGCCTGATCTAACAGTAATCCTTGCCCTGTAATTGTAGCAGAAGAGGTAAAATAAATCAACCAATAGTTCCTCTATATAAATTCTACTAAGTAAAATCATATAAATGCATAAGCCATAGCTTTGCCAAATAATAAAGCAACATTATGAAATGTTTAAAATATGTGTGAACTTCTTGGGAAAAAAACAGTATTTGGTTATTTGCAAATATATCTAGTGTTCTGCCATAAGTAATAACAAAAATATATTGAGGTTATCTGAACACCTGCCTTCAACAGTACTAGAAATCATTGTTTTTACAACTTTGCCCTAAAATTTCCTTTTACTAAATAAAGTAATAAAAAAAAAAAAATCCAATTACAAAACATAAAAAGTCTGAATTCAGCCGGGCGTGGTGGCGCAGGCCTGTAATCCCAGCACTCGGGAGGCTGAGGCAGGAGGATTGTTGTGAGTTCGAGACCAGCCTGAGCTACAAAGTGAGCTTAAGGCCAGCCTGAGCTGCATAGTGAGACCCTGCCTCAAAAAAGACAAAAAAAAATAAATAAATAAATAAATAAAAATAAAAATAAAAAGTCTGAATTCAAAGACCCACTACTGAATATGGTGTCGCATACCTGCAATCCCAGCACTCAGGAGGCTAGGGCAAGATAATTAATTGCATGTTCAAAGCCAGTCTGAGCTACATACTAGCAAGTTTAATGCCAGCGTGAAATACAGAGCAACCCCCTATCTGAGAAAACAAAACAAAATCTAAGAAAACAAAACACAAAAAAAAAGTTAAAGATTAAAAGTTATTAAATAACACTGCCCTTGATTTTTCTGGATAATTATTCATAACTTCTTCCTCAGAAGCTTGTCTAGGAATCTTTATAGACTATCCATATACAGAACTATTCTGCTATAGTGTAACAAAACACCTCTGGACTGCCACATGTATAATGAAAAAAATTAATAAAACTGTAGGAATACTATATAAAAAAGACCAAATGAAAAATTATCAATTTAAAATAAGGGCAGCAATGGTAACACTCCATACGTTAAAAGCAAGGGTGAAATTAATGAACACATCAGTCTAAATTTAACCAGTAACTAAGAAATAAAAAAAGTCCTTGCCTTATATATTGATACAAGTGAAATTAAAAAGGAAAAATGAAGTATTAATGAAGCTATCACAAAGAACAGAGTAAGACTGATTAAAAGTGTGCTATACAACAGTGCTGTTTCTACTGTATAATAGTACCACCAAGTGGCAGAAGGACATACTGCAATCCTAGTCCTGCTAGTTGAATACTTATCACTCAAGAACAGCAACTGTGAGAGGCTAAATAATGTGCCCCACTTCCAAATATTCATAAACAGAAATTCATCATTTAGGGTGGATGTACTGGAAAGCAAAATGACAGAAAGTAGTAAAAGTCCAATGCAGTTCTACCAGCATGAATCTGATCTGACAGGGATGACACCTATATAAGAAACAATGGAGCTCTTGCAGCATGCACCCAAGCATGCAAGTAAGAAAAGCCGAGTGAACACAAAGTTACAAAGTTGTTGTCTACAAGTCAAGAAGAATGCCCTCGTCAAGAATTCACCACCCATATCTTGGTCTCTAGAACTGCTGAAAAGTAAATTTCTGTTGTTTAAACCAGTGTAGTTCAAGTAGGCTAAAACAGCAACACTCCACCTTAGTCCCCAAACTACTCTCTTCATGACAGAAGTAGTAATTTAAAACTCAGGAATAAAAGTCAAGACTTTTGCCTTTTAAGAATTCTACTCCAAAAAAAATACATAAAGGAAAGTGAAGTATTTGCTGCCAAGCTGTTTGAAAAGAGATTGTCAATGAAAGTTCAGAAGTCATTCTAAAGGAAACCTCCCTCAAATCAAAGCACTCTGGTCCTTAAAACTTCTGCCTTTTTTTGACAGCACAACAAAAACCTCAAAAAACAGATAAACAAACCACTGTTTATCTAAATGAGAATTATTAAATAAAACAAAAATTTGATGCACACAAAAAATGCATTTTTCAGAAATATACTCATTCATTTGCAAATAATATATTTCTGAGTGCTTACAGTGCAGCATAAATTCCAGAACCATACTAGTGTTGCATTCCTGATGTGCTGTTTAATAAGTGTAGACCTCAGGCTTGCTACTAACCAGTTTGAGATCCCTCACCTGTAAAAACAGAAACAGAACCTTCCTATAGTAAGTCTCCCTTTTCCAAAATGCCTGGGACCAGAAGTGTTTCAGATTAGCAATCTATAGTTACATTATTCCTCCAAATTCCCACCTATTTCCCATGCCCTAAGAATAAATTTTACTTTCTTATAAACTACTGAATTATTGTCATTATTAAAATTAGGACATGGACAGAATAACCTTTTATCGTGGTATGCTAGCATAGAAAACAAGATAGATGAAAAGAGAAAGAAGAACAAAAAAAACCCAGAGTGCAAAGACGGGAAGAAATCATAAAGATTAGAGGAGAAATTAACTCAATTGAGATGAAAAAAACAGTTCAAAGAATCCACAAAACAAAAAGCTGGTTCTTTGAAAAACTAAATAAAGTTGATAAGCCTCTTGCCAACCTCATCAAAAAGAGGCAAAAGAAAATTCAAGTACAAGCGATAAGGAATGAA
>PVKA01031619.1:0-26088 GCA_004027165.1 Ctenomys sociabilis | reverse complement strand
TCCTGCAGCCTTATGCATAATCTCTCTCTTTCTCTCTCTCTCTCTCTCTCTCTCTGTCTCCTACTCCCCCTTTTTCTATTTCAATTTTTTGGTGTTAACTAGAATGCTAAGGAGTTAGTATAAATTCATACCACATGATTCTATTGTGTGTACATGATTCTTTTGTGCTCTAAATTAAATACAATTCTAAGCAAAACTATTTTTGATGAAGAAACATTCAGCCTCCATTTGCATGTATTTTTTAAGCAATTATTCACATGTATCAAAAATTATAAGCATGAGAAGAAACCTGACTGTAGAAGTAGAGATGCAGCAATATAATATGAAACAATTAATTTAAATTACCAGAAGAGCTATAAAAGTTATAGTCCACATACAGCCTGTTCTGTAAGAAGTTAGGTATATAAAATAAGTAACAAAAGATAGTAGTTTCTAAAAAACCCCAAACCCCAGTTGAACTTGTGGTTATTACATAACTATGATGGCATATTTAATAATACGAAACGATTTAGTAACATCACTATGACATTTTATAAGCACCCAAGCTGCTGCAGAACCTGATAGCATTTGGTCAATAACTTTTTATACTTTTTTTATTTTTCTCAAAATATTTACATAATTGTACAGTATAACAGATTAAGTTTTGTAGATAATAGCAGCAGCTTGGCTTTTTTCTAACTTTTATTCAAAAATAGCTTCATTCCCTTATTCAAGAATAAATATAAAAAGTTTCTATTATCTTACAGAAATCAAAACCTACAATAAACTGGCTCTGGGAAGAAAGTATTTAAATGTATTTTATTGCAAATTATCATCCCTTAGCTCCATCCCTAAGTAAATCTTTGCGATACACTCCTTATTCAGTGGCCAACATGAAGTCCACCTAGAGGGCCTGCTCCTTAGTAGGTGTGGCCAGCACTCTGGACATGCCTTCACTGGTGATGTCAGTCTTGCATTCACAGGAAGGCTGTTTGTATTATTAAAAGTCACAAAAGATTTTGTCTCACTGGCCTATTCATACAGTATTGACCAAGTATTATACATGATGATTACACAATGATGACACTGCCTAATAGCACAGTTCTCAGACCAGATCCTATTATTTTATATCTGTCATGGTGTCTAAAACATTCTACACCCTTGTCCAGGAGATAAGCAAGATTGCATCTAGCTTGACTAGATGTAAAGCTATCTATATTGTACAGATGCTTAAGAAACTCGAAAGTATAGAGCTTAACTTACTTAGATGAACAATCCAGAAAACTCGGAATTTACCAATAAAATTTTTTTTTAAAAATCTCTAATTTTTCTAGGGGAGCCGGGGAGATGGCTCAGTGGAATAAGTACTTCCCTGGCAAGTGCAAGGGCCTAAGTTCAATCCCCGGTTCTGCCAAAAAATAAATAAATAAATAAATAAATCTCTAATTTTTCTTGAATCTAAAATATAACTAAAAATAAACACATTTCATTAAAGTTATCCAAATCATTTTAGGAAATCCTTTTTTGACAAAGATGAATTTTTATCATTAATTTTTGCCATTCAATACTGTCTTTCCATTGCATGATTATTAAGCCATTATGTGTGATCCCTGAATGTATATATACTGAAGGAAATAATGCTGGAGGCTTTTCTGAAGGTTGTTATGCACAATTCCTAATCTTGGACAGCTTTCAAGTACTTCAAAGAAACACCAATAAGATTGCCTTTTTAAGCATCAATACTAACTGTGCATTTGATGAGGTTGCCTCATTTCTCCCTTAAGGGAAATTAGAATGTTGATTAAAGCAATATTAACATAAAGCTAATATAATAATAACGGAATAATATTAAAGGCAATAATTTTATTAGCAGCCTTATCTAATTTAGTCCTTAAAACTACTACGTATAAAAGACATTATTACTCTGTTGAAAATTGAGCCTATTAGATATCATGTAATTTGACCAAGATTATAGTACAAGTTAGTAAACGGATACTCAAAATGTAGACAGCCTAATGCCAAAATCAAATTTCAAATTGTAGATTCTCAACTTGCCTTCCGGATAGTTATTTTTCTATATGCTAATAAAGCAGAGCTCTAAGCACTGTATTTAGAAATCAAGATTAGGATCACTAAAGATGCATTTATAATTTGGTCATTAAAGTGTTCACAATCTGGTTTTATCACATCATTAATTAAAGAGTAGCTTAATAGCTAATCACAGAAACTTATAGATAGATGAAAGTTGTAACAAATTCCATAAAGATACAGTGTTAAAAGGAGACTTGAAAAAAAAAAAAAAGGAGACTTGAGTAGTCTGGGGAAAGAGAAAAGTTGCTCCTGCTGGAGTAAGCATTCCAGGATAAAGGATGAGAAGTGCAAAAGGACAGCCATGAGTATGTTAGAGCTGAAAAGAGATCCAGTGACTCAAGTGTGTGAGCGGAACTTAAGGATACTCTACCTGGAAAGGAATGTAGAAACACTGGACTTTGTTCATCAAGTAAAGGGTTGTGCCTTTGTTTGAAGAAACAAGGATAATCATTGACGGGTGCTAGGTGAGAAGTGATGTCATTTGATTTCTGCTCTCAGGAGATCATTTGTGATGTATAACAGAGAATGAATTAAAATATAATTTTAATTCTAGTGCTCTGGGAACTGAAGACACTTTTGAGAATTTTGAGAAAGTAGAAAGGTCAAAACCTAGAGCTAGGCTGGAGATAAAAGAATGTCTATGATCATGATTCTTTTTTTTTTCCAGAACCAGGATTGAACTCAGAGCATTGCACCTGACAGGGAAGTGCTTATTCCACTGAGCCATCTCCCTGGCCCTATGATCATGATTCTTAATCCCTTACTTGGCTTAGTCTATCTCTTTACTCATATAAGGACTTCTTCTACTACACCTAACCTCCAAAATTTCATGAAAAATATAATTTTTTACTTGTTGGAAGTATGATTGGACACTATTTAACCACCAAGCTCCTTCTGTTGCTTACTGAAACTTTCCAAATTAAGCTGCCTTGGGAAAGCATGGAACAGAATAGTAGAAGCAGGTGTCCCTAAGATAGGACCAATGGTAAAGGAAGAACTGTTACTGCTACCAGGGGACATCCAGCTGCTATGTTCCCTCGATTCAAGTTTTAGCTTAAGAATAAGCTTTATTTATTTATTTATTTATTTATTATGTTTTTGGGGAAGGATCCATAGGGTGTTCAGGGTCTTGGTACTAGATCAGACTCATAGTGATCCACCTGTTTACAGCCTCTCAAGAACTAGGATTGCAGGTGAGCACCACCATACCCAATCCTACTTGCCCGGAGATGGAACCCCTGGCCTCTGTGCCTGCTTGCAGACACTTTAATCCACAGAGCTATGTAGCCTGCCCTAAGAATAGGCTTTGTTTTCATTAGTTTGCCAATATAAAATAAAAATATGATGCTTATCAACAGTGTTTAACATTTAAATGTTTTAAATTTAATTTTAGAATGTTCTCCATGAAATTCAACACAAATAAACCTTAGGAAAAGAAGGCCAAAAAGCTGGTGATACTAGAAATTGGTAACTGTGTTTTTCCACAGTTGTTTTTATCATTTCTTTTTTTTTGGTAGGGGGCAGAACTGGGGATTGAACTCAGGCCCTTGCACTTGCAAGGAAGCACTTATTCCACTGAGCCATCTCCCCAGTACCATTTTTTTTTTTTACTGAAGAAACTCTTGTCATATAAAAATTCAATGAAAAAATTAACCACATTTTGAAATTTATTTATAAAAAATCATATGTTGTCTTCATATAATAGACTTGACTAGTCGTGTTTATCTAAGAGGAAACTATTAACACTTCTGGAAAAATGCCCCACCTGTAAAGAAGAATCAGGGAAAATGCCAATAGCTTGCAAAACCCTAATTAGGAAAGAACAATTCCCATCTCAATAAGGAAAAGACAAGGCACTAGCTTTGTAATTTTTTGTCTATTTTGCTAGAAAATTTATCCAGCCGAGAAAAAAAAATGTCAACTTAAACTATTTGCTTTTGGAAATGTCAGTGTATCTTTCACAAAAAATGGCTCAAAAGAATAATCTGGAAACTCCAAAGGTCACATTATGTAGACTTCAACAGCTTTTATTTAAAATAATTAATTAACATGTTTTAGCCATTTTGCTGAAAAGAAACATTTGTGTGACACTAGAAATAATAATTAATGTCATTCTTTAACAATTCTCAACTGTTGCCTAAAAACATCTTTTTTTATTCCATCTAGCTCTATGCACTTGAAAGTCAGAGCTGACTTAAAACTATGTGCTATAAATAATTGTCTCACTCAGTTTTATTGATTTATCTATGATAAGTATGCACTAAATATTTAATGATAGAACTAAGAAGAAAGATGGAGTTTTCAAGAAGAAGAAACAAGTATAAGTAAGCCAGAGGGCAGAGGGAGGGAGTTACGGAGAGATAAGCAGGGAGAAAGAAAAATGTAAAGATAATGCATAGTTCAAATGAAAGAAAGAGGAGAAAGATATCTTTATAAAATGATCAATCAGAGGTTCAATTAATTAATCATGGCAAAACTGCCAAATTTCCACTCTTTGGAATCTTATTAATAAATACAAATCATGTATTTCCTATATTAACAATAATGAATCAAAACTGAACAATGAAACCTTCTTAGAAGCTAATAAGATCAAATGCAATCAGGCAAGATCAGTAAGAAAGTGTACAGTGTTCAGCCCATGTCACCGAATTCACACACTTGACAGTGGCCTAGGGTTTTCATATGCTCACCAGGCCTAATTATGCCACCTCAAGCACATGGCTGCCTGTAAATGGCGGGGGGGACTTCGGTGGGAGATATGTAATATACTGAAAAATACACTTAGCCTCTACATACAAATGAAAATATCTACTCACCATTAACGGAAGGAAAGATGATTTGGTCAAATAGAAACAAGCCATTAAATGTGTGGATGAATGTGTTTTCCGGGAAAGAATCAACAAGCTTAAGTGTTCCAACATTGACCCACAGAGAGATTCTACACATTTATTACTTTTTCACACACACATTTAAGCGTACCTGCTGTGTATATAAAGCTGCTTTTCATTGCGTGCTCTTAGAAAGGCTTCTGTTTACAAAGAAATAGAACACATTTAGACACACAAGTTAACAGATTGACAAACTTCCTTGTAAAGTACTGTTTATAACCTGCATTTTTCAAGAAAGGAGGCGCAGTGTTCTGACATTCTTATATTGATTTGTGTGGTATAGTTGCTACTTTGTAAGGACTCTAGTCATTTTCTGCTGTGTACATCCAATTTTGTCAACTATATTTTAAAGTTTCCAATGAATGTTCATTTCAGTCTTCTATTTACTTTGCTATCTCTAAATGCCTCTGCATTTGACAGGGCCAAAATCAATGCCTTGGAATAACTGATAACTTTTCTTACCAAGAAGGACAACAAGAAGGAACTTGGGGGTGTGAGTACAGGTAGATTCTGTGATTTAAGGTAAAAACAAAGCCAGTATTCCCCCTGTCAATTATTCTGCCTACCAGTTTCAGGAAACTAAATGGCCTTATATAAACACAATAGCAAAAACAAATGGCAGAAACAAAGACAGAAACAGTAACATGCAATATATAGTTACAGATTTGCAAAACAAGAATAGCTAATTAACAACTGTTGTTATATTACCTATTTTTATCATCAAATCTGTTGCTCAGATTAACAGATGTAATTATGCAAGATTAGACAAATAATTGTGTATTACCACTTAAAATATATTTGTGTTTTGATCAATTATTCCTTTGTTGCATGGTATAATTCTTTCTTTTGATGAGTTGAAGCCAAAAGAAAACAATGATAGAAGGCAAATTGATGTATTTATGGATCAATTCCATGCTGGATAAAGATTTAAATATGTTCATATATTGTTATAATGTTATTAGATTTTTATGTATCATTTATCCCCACTTCTCCTAAAAGGAACCATGACTTTCCTTTGAGTATCTAACCCTCTCTGCCATTACCAAGTTCCTCAATAGGTACTGAGTCCTTCTCGACTTCCAATGGTAGGCTTGATGGTTTTAAGGATAATATACATTGTAATTTTCATAATCAACAACTCATTCAAGACATTAAATTTGTGATGCTTCCCTCTTAAAAAAATATCAGTTATGTAATAGGATTGTTATCAAAATCACAGGAGAGACTTCTGAGGGCTTCTAGAAAAAATGTTTCCCCCATGATTTAGACATGGCACTTGGAATATACAGATCTTCTCCTCTGAATATTATAGTAATTTATGAATAATAGAGCCATAATTGTATAGCCATACGTATGTCAGTGAATGAAGACCGAACAATACAGAGTAGAGAAAATAAACTTTAAAATACAAAGTTAACTTGTGTCTTCTGTGTGGTATAACAATTTGATTAGAATTTTAAATTATTTACAGTATCCCTCCAAATGCATTTATTTCCCTCATTTCAACCTACAAAATATAAGAAGTGGGTGAGACTGCCATTTTATGGTAATACACTTACTTAATATGTGGTATATAAAGATTGTGGCTGTCTCAGAACAACTCTCTGACGTTGTGTTATTACTCTTATCATTTTTCAGATCATGATGCACATGAATAAAATAACCACCACGATCCATCAACTAATACATGAATGAGCACAAGCTCAGGGGACCCCCACCAGATTTTCTTGCAGTGCTGTTTGGTTATTCCCAGAAGTGAGCCTGCTTTCAAAATGACGTTGTTCTTTTCCTTTTAAAAGACAAAATGAGGAAGAGGGCTAAAATTCAGAGATTTTTTTTTTCTATCTGGAAGCTGCTTATCCAGTAATTTCTTTCTACATTAACAACATCTGGAACACACTATGTACATTGCCAATGCCTCTGGCAAAACTAAAGACTTGGGTCAGCAAAACAAAAAACAAAACAAAACATTGAACTCAAGGAAATTTGTCAAATCAAAACATGAAAATGGAGCAACCAATTGGATGCGGTTAGGTATGAAATAGAGTTTGCTGACCTCTATGCCCAAGAAAGGCCCTCAATCAAGCTCACTAAGGTTCCAGGATCTCTTCCTCCCAAAAGAAAGCTCTTTTGGAAAAGTCAATCATATGAAGTTTCTGCTAATTTTAATTTGCCTTCTCCTTTTTATTTTAAGCAAACTGAATCCTATTTTTATGTCACAATTTTTTCCTATTTCTGTTAGTTTATGCAAATATTCTTATAACTCTTAAGAAATAGACTTTTCCTCTAAAACTATCCGTTATTATTGAAGGGAGAAAAACTGTTCTGTAAGATTCAAGAGAAAATAGTAGCACACATAAATTATATGTTTGTAGAATTCAGTAGTGAGTCTGTCAGGACCTCAGCTTTTCTTTTATAATAGATCTTTAATTACATTTTCAATTTCATTGACTGATATCAGGTTATTTACAAACTGTGTACATACTTTTTCTATGGATTTTTTATTGACTTTACTGAGAAACAAATAGCAAGGAGACAATTTCAAAATTGATTAGTAGGACAGGGTCAATAATTAATATATTGCACATTGTTGTTGTCATAGTGGTTTTTCATAGTACAAGATGCAGACATGTTATCCTGTCCAAAAACCATTAGTACAAATATTTCTTCTCATTAAATTAAGATAAAGTAACTGTATTTCTACCTATTTTGTGTATACAGATACAAAATGGTACTTCGAGTTCCTGTTTTTTGTTTAGTTTTGTTAGAGATGAGTATTCCTTGCCATTTAAATATTGTATATATGTGAATTCAGCAAAATAATCCAATAGTCCAGTAGTCCACAATAGTAGTGGGTTATCCCTGGGAGTGGCAATGCCAGAAGCTGTAGACTTGAGCCTTTTATAGTTAAGCATATTAATATGGCTTTACTTTTTATGCCTCATTTTTGTACTTTTCTGATGGATGGTTAAGACCAAATAAAGCAAGACCTATATAAGAAGAAATGCAACTTTTGTATCTGACAAGTCAGTCAAATCCCCTCAGGATATATCCTGAAACCCTGTATCACAGCTAGTAGATCTTTTGTTGGTGTCAGTCATGTGGATAAGTCATGGCCATTGCTTGACCAATTTGTTCTCTGTGAAAGCCTGAGAGAAAGTTTTCTCTTCATATCACTCTCCTTAGGTACACTTTACATTATTGTTCACTTTGCTCCATGGCCCCATAATCTCCTTGATCAGAAAATTTGGGACACAACTGAGTTACAGGATGTTACATATAGGTTCTTCTATATCTTGAGTCTTCACTGACTTTGAAAGGCTAGGGCCAAAATGGTGGCTGTCTTTGTAGCTCTTCTTTTTTCTCTAATTTTTCTCTGCAAACTTAAGTTATTATGCCTCCAGAAGATAAGTTTAATGATATTATTATCCTATAACATAGGCAGTTGAGCTTAACCACACTATCTGTCTGAATATCAAACATCTTAGACCTAACATGGAACAGGAATTTTCCATCAAGTATTGATATGTTAAACTTTAAATCCCTAGAGAATGTGAAGAAAAATAAAAAGATATTAAAAAATAGGAAACATGACAGGGTTAAAACCATGCATTTGTATGCACGAGATAGTTAAGGCCATGATGGTGAGAATCTTTAGCAGGTTTTTGAAACTAGCAGTTGATTGGTAGGAATCTCACCCTAACTAGCTATATATGCTGATACCTGTGAACTAAGCAACTGCACTGAAGATAGCAGTATGTAATACAAGGGTCATGCTTGGAATGCCTGTCATTCTGGTCTTCTAAATACATACTGCTTGTCATGTCATATCAATTACTGCTATACTGTTTCTCAACTAAATGTTCGTTTAAAAAGAGGGTAATAAATGAAAATAAGAGACAAGAAAAAATGTCGTAGGTCTGTCTTACTTCAATGCTGTATATGGTTAGATTTCTAAATTTCTGTGTAAAAAATGTGATTGTTTATTCCTATTTTTAAAATAATTTTTCTGCACATTCTGTAAGGACTTAATGTTTAACATTTCAATACTTGGTGGAAAATATCTTCATATATTCTTGATTCAGCTTTGGAAATTGATATGTTTCTAGGGATTTGTCTATTTGTTTTATGTTTTCAATTTTTTTAGAATACAGATTCTCAAAGTAGAAATTGATGATCAGGATGTCTGCAAGATCTGTTGTGATATCACTCTTTTAACTTAAAATTACATGGATTAGAGTCTGTTTTTTCTATCATTTGATGAGCTTTCAATTTTATTTAGTCTTTAAAAATGTATTTTAAGCATTAATTATTTGTATTGCTTTCCCAATCTCCATTGCATAATTTTTCCTCCAATTTTTATAATTTGTCTCTCATGTGAATTGGGCTTTAGTTGCTCTTCTTTTTCTAGAAACCTAGAAAGTTCAACATTAAGTGGTTTATTTGAGTTCATTTTGATTTTCTGATATGTGAATTCACTATTATAAATTTACATCTTAAGACTGATTTCATTAAGCTCCATATATTCTGATATGTTGCACTGGTGATGTAATTTAAATATAAAAACTGTCTAATTCTTATTTGAAGTAATCTGTGACCCAATGGTTGTTTAGCAGTGTATTATTTAACTTCCATATGTCTATGAAGTTTTCATGGTTTCTTTTGTCATTGATTTTCAGTTTCATTGCACTATGGTCTGAAAATGTGCATGGGATAACTTTAATTACTTCCATATAATTAATCTTCTTCTATAAGCTAGTATGTGGTCTATTTGGAGAATGTCTTATGTACAACTGAAAAGAATGTCTATCCTGATGCTTTGGGTAGACCACCCTGGTGGCATGTACTAAGTACATTTGTTCAAATATTTGGTTCATTTTTTTGTTGATTTTTGAAGACTGAATGCCACTACTTCTCAAAATTTTTAATGAAACTGAAAGTGAAGCAATATTCCAAAAGTCATTCTTGGAAGCTAGCACTACTAGCCAAGATATTGGCAAACAAAGTGCAGTAAATCATTAAGGTTATTTAGCATGATCAAGGAAGATTCATCCCAGTGATTAAAAGATAGTTCAACATATACAAATCAGTGAATGTAATACATCATATTAACAGAGCCAAGAACAAAAACCATATTATCATTAAAAAGAAGCAGAAAAAGAACCTGACAAAGTCCAATAACCATTCAAGATAAAAACTTACAGAAAATTGAAACAGATGATCTTTACCTCAACCTGACAAAATCTATCTATAACCGGTCAAAATGTTCAAGAACTAAAATATTTCATTCTAAAATCATGAAAAAGACAAGAATATTCATTATCACCACTCTTATTCAATATATTTAAGGAAACACTAGCCAAAGAAATTGTATATGAGAAAAAATGAGAGGAGTAAGGATAAAAAAGAAGTTAAACTATTATTATTATTGGGTGATATCATATTCTCCGTGAAAGACATCCAAATTTCCACCTAAAAAATCTCCATTTAATAAGCAAATTCTGTAATACAGCTGGATACAAAGACATCACCAAACAATCGTGAATTCCTGTACACAATTAACAAATTCACTGAGAAAGGGATTTGGGAAACAATTTCTTTCCTAATGACATCCAAAATGAAAATGAAATGCCCAGGAATCAATCTAAGCATTTCCTGTTTCCTGTTATAGCAAATAATGGAGCTTTACATTGAAAATTTCAGCACTGTATAAAAGGAGTTTAGAGAGGATGTTGGAAAATAGAACAATATCCCTTGCTCTTGGGTAATAAGAATCAATGCAATGAAAATGGCCACCTTTCTAAGATGTTATATAAAATTAATGCAACTAAAATCAAAATTCCTATAGTATATGTCATAGAATTTGAAGAAAAGATACCTAAAATTCATTTGGAACCAGAAGAAACCTATAATAGCAATTCTGGGTAACACATGCAAGACAGAGAGCATCATAATCCTTAATTTAAAAGTATAGTACAAATCTCCCCTCATGAAAACAGCATAGTACTAGCAAAAAATAAAAGACTTGTGGTTTTATGTAACAGATTAGCTAATGCAGAAACAACACCAGATATATTCTGCTTACCTATCTTTGATCAAGGAGACAAACACTTTAGCTGAAAGAAAGTCTCATTCACAAATGGTACTGGAAAAACTCCTTTCCATATGTTCAAGGTTAAATACAGACACATATCTTTCACCAGGCACTAAACTAAAATTGAAATGATCAAAGATGTAGATATTAAAACAGAAACATTAAATTTATGCAAGATAAAAATGAAAGAAATCTTATTGACACTCGTTTAGCCAAAGACTTTATGAACAAAACCTTGATCATGCAGGAAATATTACACAGAAACAACTGGGGTGTAAACTTATTAAGATGCTTTTACATAGCAAGAAAGCAAAACAGAACAAAAGCCCAACAGAGTGAAGAGACAAACAGTAAGGAAGTATGCAAAATAACATGTGCCAGCTTTTTCTAGGACAGAGACTAATATCCTGAAAACAAAAAGAAGTCAAATAATACAGATTCACAATTTTAAACAGTCAATCCAAAAATGGCTATCTGAAATGATTAAATACTTTTCAGATCAAGAAGTAGAAATGACAGTCTCCCCAGTATTCTAGGGTGAGGACTATGTGTGACAAAGAACTGGGTCTCAGATACAGGGTTTTTAGGATAACAGAAGTCAGTCATCAAATGCTGCACAAAAGTAATGTGATACGTGAAAGAAAAATTTCAGAGTGTGCTAAATTATCCACTTAACTCATTACCTTCACCTCTGAATTGTATTTTAACTTAAGAGTTTTGACAACAGGTGAAAAATTACCTAAGTCTCAAGTGAGAAAGTCTCTTTCATGCCTTCTCATTGCCACAAAGCTCCCAGAATGATGTATTTTCATATATAAAATTCATTTTCAAAATGATTGAGTTGGAGAAAACACAGGAATAAATGAAAGGTATTACTACTGACAATAATGTGGCATTTTACTTTGCTAGAGTCAGAGCATTTATTTCTGTCAAACAGAACCATATTTATCTTCCTAAATTTTCTCATATAAAATGATGAATATTCATCTGTGAAATTTATGGAATTAATATCTTTCAAAATTACCAATTCACCGCAGTTTGCTGCCAGTTTGGCTTAAAGACAAATTTGTTATCAGATTCACAGTCAAATTCATTCACATAAACAAGCAACTGAATAGTCACCTGGTCATTGCTACTTAATCAAAATCTTCTCCCCTCAATTTCTCAATAGTTAATAAGTATTGAAAATGAGTTCCGAGCCCAGATCTGTGTGTAACCAAATATCATGAAGAGTAGAAGCTTTAATTCATTCTTCTGATTGAAAATAGAATTGCTTATGAATTTTCAATGGAGAATGAGAACAGGCTATAAAGTTTTCTCAGACAACACGATAAAAGAACTTCACGTGGATACTTGAGGAGTCTTCAAACATCAATCTCCAAGTAGCCAGGCAGCACAGCAGCTGGCAGTTTGGGCTCCTACTTGATCTGGCCCTGTCTCCAAACTTGTGTTTTGCTTATACCATTACTACTGTCCTCATTGTTTCAGCTTTCCATTTCTCTGAGCTGGGATGCCTTTGCATTTTGTTGACTCTTTTTTTACGCATTGTGTCTTCTCACTCATCAATGTTCTCATTCAGAATTTAAACTTATATGATCCTTCCCAAGCTCTTTGATCTAATACCATCACATTCTGTGAGTTTCCGTTATGCCACCTTACATCTTGTTGACTGGATTTGGACATCCAGATTGCCCAGGATTTGGGAATTTACACATTCTGCTTTATAGGACAGGCCTTAGAAGATTTCACCTTACAAAAGCTGTCAGCACATCAGAAACTATCTTTGACATGTTTATAACAGAAGTATGAAAATATATTCTTCTATAGTCTTTTATCATCAATTAAAATTAAATCTCTGTAGCTGTAAGAAAATAAGTTGAAGTATACTTCAAAGGTGACAAACAGAAATTCCAAAGGTGGGAATCAAAGTACATCAGAGAGTATTCTAGGTGCACCTATTATATTCTACAAAAATTGAGCAAAACCTTAGCTCAGGTGTTACTACCAAATGGCTAACCTGGTATGGTAGTACAAAAATGTAATCCCAGCACTCAATAAAAATAAATGAAAAAAAAAAAAAACAGAAATGTGAGGCAAGAGGATTACCACAAATTCAAGGGCAGCCTAAACTGCAGATCAAGACCCAAGACCGTGTCTCAAACAAACAAACAAATAAATCTGATAAAATCCTATAATTAAAATACGCTTTGTGTCAACTTTAGCCAAAGTTTTGAATAACATTTATGGCGTAAACAACATTGCTAAGGAGGCCAGCTCAGAACTTAAACTGAATTGGCTTGAATCCTGTTCCCATACTTTCTTGGAAAACAGTGGAAGATAATTTCTCTAGTGCTCAATCTTCTTATATGCAAAATGGGTATAATAACAGTATCCACCTCACAGAATTTCTGAAGGACTAACTACAACATTGGTATAAAAACTTAGAACAAAGCCTGAACAGTAACTGTCAGTAGGTGTTACCATTGTTATATGCCAGGCTCCCTGCGATGTGCTCCAGACCTATAATTTCATTTTAATCATCCTAACATCCCTACTGGGAATGCATTATTACCTGTCTTTGACAGAGAAGGTGGTAGGTCTGGGACTGGAATTAAATTTTCACAGGAACTTCTAGGTCAGTGATTTGTAACTTTATAAAAGCCTCCACTCAATCTGAAGATTAGGCCTTAAGTTATGATCCCACACCAGGGAAGGAAGGGGAGTTGAGGTTTGGAAGAAGCAAATGACTTTTTAAGATTTTAAAATTATATTCCCTCAGTGGTATTAGCACTTGACAACCTTAAAGCTCTACAACCTTCAAACCCTGCTTAATTCAACATATGAGGAGTAATGGCAGCACAAAGGCAGCCACAATGCAGATTCTTAGAGTGCATAAAAAGCATCTGCTTC
The DNA here is from genome assembly GCA_004027165.1 of Ctenomys sociabilis. Taxonomy (NCBI): domain Eukaryota; kingdom Metazoa; phylum Chordata; class Mammalia; order Rodentia; family Ctenomyidae; genus Ctenomys; species Ctenomys sociabilis. The sequence continues at coordinate 12,126 of PVKA01031619.1, read as the reverse complement.
CCCATAATGTCTCCATGAATCATTATGACAGACAGGAATAAAGCCAGCAAGCACATCCCGATGTATAGCTGATGCTGCTTTCCTGCTCACAAGGCACAGAAGTTAATTATTATGAACAGATGTGCTTAGATTGGACAAGAATTTACACTCCGTAAAGTTCAGCATGGACTAAAACAACACAATATGGTTGGTGTATTTGCTCTTCTTGGGTGGCTGTTGAAAAGGATACTCTGCTCACTGTCTCACAGTGTTCTGCTGGGGGCTCTTGGGAGCCTGGATGTTCTATTGTCAACCATTCTACACACATTTCAGGGCAAAAGAATCCACTCTGCAGTTTGAGATGACCACATTGCTTCATCACTATAGTATCTGTAGTTATTAGCTCAGCTCTGGATGTACCAAACTAATGACACCAGGATAGTAGTTAATTTTCCCTATTGGGAAACTGTGTTCATTGTTATGGCAAGGCACTCTTGTTTCTTCTGGAATAGATGACGCAGATGTATAAACAGATTCACTAGGATAAACAATACGTCCATAATAGCTCAGAATGCATGTGCATGATTTTCACATGTGAAACACAAGGCATGGGAAAATAATTATTAATTAAATTCAAAAGACTTGAGATTTTATCCAGTTCAATATTCATTAAAGGTCTATAGTATTAAAAAAAAAACTAAGAAAAAATTTTGTTTCTTTATATCTAGAACCTACAATGTCCAAGAGGTAATATCCCCTATATTACAGCATATGGTCTGATTTAAATAGAAAGAATATTTTTCATCAGGCTAATGAAGACAAGATTGACTTTTTAATTTGAGAGTTAAGTGCAGGATGACTTCTCTGTGAAGACCTTGTTTAACCTCTCTTATGTCACTGCTACTATATGGCATAAGCATTACTATTTACTATTTTAAAGATGAGAAACTTAAGACTTAATGAAACGTAGTAATTTTTCTCAGGCTCATGCAAGTGCAGTCTCCATGTGATCCTTCCAAACACCTTGCCTGCCTTGCGCTGAAAAGCTAAGGAAAGAAAATAAGAATGCATCTTGTAATTGCAGTTGGCTGCACTAGAAAGTGCCATCTGATCTGGGTCTTGAGGATGAAAGATTTTGTCAGGCAGAGAAGTAGGGCATTCAAGGTAAAGCAATAGCTTTGTCAATGTCAGTGTTCAGAAAGGAATTAATGCATTTGCTCTGATTTGAATAATCACCTTTAGTCTCTCTGTGTAAGCTCTTTCTAAATGATTGGATAGTTCACAGTACAATCCGTGGGGGAAAAAAAACTAGAATGGAACTTATCCTTCCCTTACCTATAAAAATAATTATCTTGAACTTGGGCACAAATAAACCCCGATGCTTGTATATATATTATAGACCTTTCCTACAATGGCCCACACTGACAGAGATTAACTCAAAACTAATATGAATTATGAAAGATATTCACTCCTACTATCTTGATCAAAGACTAATAAAAATAATTATAAGTTTATGATTTCAAAATTGCTATACTTTTCCATTGACTAATACCTTTCTTTTTCAAAGAAATAAAAAGTATTTCTCTTGGTATAGTATGGTTTAGTAAACAAAAATGGTAAACAATGCTGTGCTATGTAATATATTAATGTAAATATAAATAATGTCAGAATATATATAACCTGGGCTACAGTGTCACATAGCCCAATTTATATATGTGTGAGGCCACACAGTAAGGAAGGATACTATGACTAAAAAGGTGTTTATATTAGGAAGTATATGCAGCTAATAACAGAAATACTACTGTGGTAGTTTAAACTCATAAAATGTTCTTCCAATTTGTTTCATTAAGTAAACCCAGTAATAGAGCCCCAAGGATGATAGTGCAGCTTCCCTGAGTGCCTTGCTTCTGCTTCCTATTCCTTAGTAGATGCCCTCTTTCTTCCATGCTGCAAAAAGGCAGCAGGAGCTCAAAATAGTCTCTTCTAAGAGACAGGCAAGAGCAAGCAGAGGCAAATGAGTCTGACCCATTTAAACATAAGTGCCCAGAAGCTCTGTCCAATAATTTCTCCTTCTACCTCACCATACCTAACTTCAAGGAAATCTGGGAGTCAATGATTTATTTTTAAAACCAAATACCACTAATGTCAAGCTTCTGCTATTAGAGTACAAGGAAATTGACTTTGTATAAGCGAGGAGGAAAATGTAAACCAATATAAAAGCTGAATTAGATTTATGAAAAAAAAACAGCAATAAGAGGTATGCTGCATTTTACAGTGCTTCTGCATACCATGGAACATAAACATGAACCAATCAAATGGCAATGGCTCTATGAAGGCATGTACACAGTGTTACAAAGAAACTCCCACTGTACCATTCCCTGAGGATTCTGAAGATGAAATCATTCTTTCTGTAGAGGGCATTTTAAACTCCTCCTCTGTGCAATAACAGGCAAGGCAGCAGAGGGCAGCAGCTGCATCATCTTCTGGTGAGGATGCCTGCAATGCTCAGCTGTGGTCGCCGTGGGAAGAAGAAAGACAGTGTGCTTCAGAGTGTGCTGATGGCAGGAATCGCTATCCACAGAAACCACGAGGCAAACGCCTCTCCCATAATCTCTGAATGGGTTCCTTGAGACGCTGCAAAGGAGTGCTCTGAATGGTGGCAATTTGAGACTCCAGCCTCTGGCGAGAAGGAGGAGCCCTGAAGTTGGAGGTGCACATCATGGAACATATCACGCGAACCAAGATGAGCAGCTCCAGAAGAGAAAGGACAGAAAACAAAACAAAACAAAAACAAAAACAAAAAAAAAAAAAAAACCATGTGGGTGCCACATTATTACAGTCAACTTCACAAGAAAGTGCCTGCTCTTGGACCTTTTGTGTATCTTTCATAGAAATGTACCCTTACAGTATACCCATTTTAGCTTCCTGTTGTGTTTTGCTTTCAAAAGTTCTAATATGAAGACATGTTTGTCATAGACTTAAAGAGTGCAAATAAATCTTATAGGTGGTTTTATAGATATAGCAAGGATTATAAGGCCTGAAACACTAAGACAGGTGACTTCCATTACAAAGTTCTGGCTAGTGAGTCTTAACTTTAGATATGTGACAAATTATTGCTATCCATTGTGATGTAATTCAGTCTTCATAAAATTCTTTGAGAGAAGTAAGATTTAAAGGTTGGAAAACTAGAGGACAAAGAGGTAGGAAGGTGAAACTTCAATCTGCATACCTATTAAGTACAGAGATAAAATTCAAACCCATATTATAGCTTCCAAATCCTGTACTGTTTGTGATAGAAAGGACTACAAAGTTGAGCAATATCTAATTCCAACTTTCCAACAATGTTGTTGCTCAATATCCAGCCCACTTTGTTCTGTCTGCCAGCAGATCTATTTTTTTTAATGTAGAGGAGAGTAGGTAGTATCTGGATCTTCAAAATGATATGTCTGGAGTATGTTTGGTCCCACATTGCATCTCCTGTAGTTACTGGACTTGGGCCTGACCAGTGAAAGAAATGCTATGTGGCTCAAGGTCATGACAACAAATGAGGCCGTGAGTCTCAGTTCCTAGACTTTTGCTGTACACTTTGCAAAGGAAAAGTACTCAGTATCTAGTAGATCAGGCAGCTGGGATCAAGAAGTACCTGCTCATGCAGGAGGATGGCCCAAAAGTGAAGCCAGTGTTAAAGAAGTAAAATGAAGAAGAAAACAAATGCCGAAATGACAACACCTACAATCTCAGATGGGTTTTACCTTGCAGCAAAATCTACATCTTAGAGTTTTCAATTACAAGATCCTTTGCATCACTGGTAGACTAATCTGAGTTGGACTTTCTGTTACTTAAGTAGAAACAATCTTGCTTAATGAAATTAGATCACAAAAAACAAAAGTATGAGGTGACTGTACAATATACTAAATAATATTTAAACAAGAACTCAGGCAGTACATAACTGTCTGTAACAGAGAGTCAGTATTTTTAGAGATCAGGCACTGTGCATTTGGGATGACCTGGCATTTTTACCCCCCTGGAGGTATGTGTGGATAAACATTGATCACAATGTTCTAGATAATTATGGTTTACTTGTTTTACCTTACTGTCACTTACTTAATCCTCCAAAATAGGAATCCAGTTACTATTTCATAAGGTGTATATTGCATTTTTATAAAATAGGCACATTTCACAGTATCAATAACCTATTTTTGAGCATCTAATATTCATAAACATGCCTTACTTTAGTCTATGAAAAAAATTAATTTCTCATTGAATTCTTGGGAAAATAGAAATAGGTCAGACAATCGCTATGTAGGATATTTTCATGAAACCGATAAAAAATATACCTGATCAACATTTCACAAAGATAAAAGAATAATGAAGATATACAAAACTTTTAAATATTACCTGACTAAAACTGCCTGCTGCATTCATAGAACAGTTTAATACTATGAATAAGGGTCAAGTCTACAAATACTTTCAATTTTGCTCCAAATTCTATACACTTCTCTCTATGCTCATACTTGTGCTCTTGAAGTACAGAATATATAAGCACCTATCAAGTCAGAGAATTAAGAAGTCTTAATTGCCCACTGGGAGTAATTATATTTAGCTAAAGCTATCAACAGTCAGTGATTATACAGCCCACTTTCTTACTGGCTCACTGTCCCCTCCCTCTCCGCTGCCCATGCAATTCATAGCATACAACCTAATCACTGCTTCTTCCCAGGACTTTGTCCTCATTTACATGATTAAATTGTACTAACCTAGAGCTTTTGCCAATGTATCAGAAAATATTATATAAAAGAGTAGAGTACAGGAGAAAAACACATGAGAGAAACTGCTAGAACAATTTTAGTAACTATCTTTGGGAAAACGTGAGATAATTTTTATCATAAAAAAGAAGACATTGGGGCTTGCAAGTTGGTTCATTTGTTTAAGTGCCTGCTCTGGCAAACCCCAGTCAGGTGCAGGGGACTGCTGTTTGATCCCCAGACTCCCTTTAAGGTAGCCTGAGCCAGTCAAAAAACCCGAAGACATAGGTATAAGGTTATAGCAAGTAAATATTCACTATATCCTATAGCTTCTTAGTTTTATGAATTTATTTTTGAAGTTCCACTTGTCATTTCTCCTCACATGCAAGTTAAGAAATATTTATACTATATCTGTGAAAGTACATATATCTTTACTATAGTTATCAATAAATAAATTGATCTTATTGATGTAAAGTATTTTACAAAAGTAAAAATTCTAAGATAAGAAAAAATGAATACAAAATACACATATAGTGGTTGATACATTGTGTCAACTTGGCTAGATGACTCTGTGGCGCAGTATTCTGTCCACCCTGGAGCACAACTGGTTCTGTCCCCACAGTGACTCAGCACAAACAGATCATGTAAAGGGGCTGAGGAAGCAGTTCATGTTTCACTTCATTTGAGGAACTTCAGTCTTTGTGCTCAGCTTGGACTTTATCACTTGGCTTGCAGCGTAGACTCTTTGGCCTCTGGCTTGGATCCTCTGCTTGTGTTGCAGACTCTTTAGCGCTCATAGCAGACTCTTCAGTCTTCTGTCTTAGACCCATTAGCTGATGAACGCAGACTTGTACAAAGCACAGCAGTGAGCTTCAGACATTACAACTAAATTTTTCAGTCTGAGGTGTACAGACACCCTCTGCACACTCCCTCATCTGACTCTGTGGCTGACTATTGTAAGCTAGTCTTGTAATTTGTTATATACTGTATATCTTGTGTTAATATTTGTTTTTTATATTGTATCTGTTTCTCTAAGTAAAACCCTGACCAATACAGAATATGGTGCCATGAGTGGGGTGGGAGTAGGAATCATACCACTCAGGAATCGTACCACTCACCATTACTCCTAGTGATCCACTAGCAAAATTCTTGCTTCCTGATCCCACAACTTACATTCTGCTAGACTAGAAGTCCTAGTTTCAGAGGAGGGAGGATTGTACCAGGAAGCAGAACACTGATACCACTGAATGGGAAGATAATGTTTCCCTCTGCTCACTTTGGTCTCCCCATGCCCGTGCATAAACAAGCTAAAAAGGGAGTCACAGTGCTATCAGACGTGATTGACCCAGACTCTCAAGAGGAAATTGTATTATTACTCCACAGTGGAGGAAAGAAAGAATATACATGGAGTACAGGAGATCCCTTGGAGTCAATCCTTTGGTATTGATATGCCCTGATATTAAAGTCAATACAAATTACAACAGGCATGATGATAAATGGTCCAGAGCCTTCAGGAATGAAAGTGTGTGTTACTCCACCAGGAAAAGAACCCAGACTAGTTGAGGTATTTGCTGAGGGCCAAGGGAATACAGAATGGGTAGTAGAAGAAGGTAGCTCTTAATACCAGCTACAAGTCCATGATCAGCTAGAGAAAAGGGGATTATAACTGTATTACTTCACCCAATATGTGGTTCTGTTATAATATAATATGAATAGATTTAGTACAAGATTTTAGGATTATCAAACTTGTATTAATGTTAAAACATAAGCAAAAAACTTACCTTCTATTTGGGTAAGGGTATTAGTACATTTCCGCTTGTACACAGGATCATTATAACAATGTTAGTTGTAATTATATGCATATGTCTATATTCAGAGAATGGTTTAAAAATATGCCAAGTTGACAAGGGGTGGACTGTAGTGATGGATACGCCAATGAGGCCAGATGACTCTATGGCCCAGTTCTGGCTGGTGGGGTCCCAACCTGGAGCACAATTGGTTCTGACCCCAGAGTGACTCAGCACAAAGAGATCATATAAAGAATCTGAGGAAGTAGCTGATTATGCACTTCACCAGAGGAACTTTAGTCTTCGCACTTGGCTTGGACTTCATTGCCTGTCTTGCAGTGCAGACTCTTCAGCCTCCAGCTTGGATCCTTCACTTGGGTTGCAGACTCTTTAGCATCCATCACAGACTCTTCAGTCTTCTGCTGCAGACCCATTAGCTGATGGATAGAGACTTGCTCGGAGCACAGCAGTGAGCTTCAGACCTAGGACTGAATTCTTCAGTCTGGGGTGTGTAGACGCCCTCTGCACGCTCCCTCATCTGACTCTGTGGCTGACTGTCATAGCCAGTCTTGTAATTCCTTATACATTTTATAATTTGTGTTAATATCTGTTCTTTATATCTGTTCCTCTGAGTAAAACCCTGACCAAAACAAAACATGGTACCAAAACTCAAAAGTTCAAGTGAAAATTTTACAAAAATGCATACAATTATAGATGGAAATATAAATATATAAACTTCTATAAAACAAATGTCTATGTGAAAATATTGATTAACTAGATTTTAAATCATATTGTAAATAAATTACAATATTGGACTTACTGATTTATGAATAATTTGGTTCTAAAAATGACATGATCCAGAAAGAAATCCTAACATAGGAATTGATGACATTAAACATTTCAACTCATGGATCAGTGGTTAGGAATAACTCATTACCTACCTAGATGAAGAGCAAAACACTCCATCTGTACCTCACTCTTTTTTTTAAATATCAAAATAAAAAAGCATAGTTGCATATTTTTATAATCTTGAGATAGCGGGAATTTTCCAGTATAACATACAATCTGGAAACCAAAAAGTTAAACAATGAAAGACATTTTATCAGAAAATATTTTAAAATTATGCATCAAACTCTGAAGTTTGTTTAATTTTTTTAAATATACATATGTAATGTTAAAATAAATGAAAAATGGGAACAGCTTTATAAAATATATAATAAGAGTATAACATTTATAATATATGAAGTAACTTTTAAACTAGAGGGGTCAGGCCAAATACTTCATGGGATGAAAGTGCCTGCTTAGGCAGACATAGGGCCTGGGAGTTTAATCCCTAAGCTTGCAGTGCCAGCCCTGTCATTCGGGCTCTCTGAGAGGGTGTGGTGGCGCATGCCTGTAATCCAAGTCCTTGGGGAGCTGTAAGCTAGAGGATCACTACAAATCTGATCTGTACAGTAAGATCCAGTAGACCCTGCCTAAATACAAAAAATGAATAAAAAATAAATAAATAATCTAGAGGGAACGATAAGATGGTTTTTATAAAAGTAGACAAGGAACATCTATTACTATTGTGTAAATAGAAAAATAATTGACTATGTAGACTAGAAATAAAAGAAATAGAAGGATAAAAATAAGTCACCATATCTACATTTTTACTGACAAATATTTAAAATATTAAGTAAGAGCCAGGTATATGTTCAGTGGTTCAAGCACCTGCCTAGCAAGCACAAGGTCCTGAGTGCAGTTCCCAGTACCAAATTTTATCTATCTATACATCTATCTATCTATTTATCTATCTATCTCTTTCTCTCTCTCCCTCTATATCTATCTGTCTATCTAGTAGATCTGGTACTAGTTAAAATTACATTTTATATGGTTGTTAATAAAATTATACAATATTTCTAATTGCTTGTTTGTAAATATTTATTAAAAATTTATAAATTATATGTATTCTGACTTAGCAATTTCAATTGAAGTATGTCCTAGAGTTTAAAAATCAACACCATTGTAGCTCTGAGTCATTTTTTATATCACCCATTATGAGACTGAAACATAATAAAATGATACTTAGAAATATCTACAGACTATCAGATGTGAAAACATCAGTTTGTTTCTGTGCATAAATGTACACAAAGATGTTTGGAAGATTGTTCACTAGAACATCATAAACATAGGGCTGGGGTATAGTGCAGTGATAGAACAGTTTTGCAAATGTGCAATGCCTTTGCTTTGATCCCCAATATTACAATTAATTAATTAGACAATGGCTTTCTTAGGCTGGTGAAATTCTGAATGAGTTTTAATAATATTATTTCTCAAAAATTTATAATATTAGATTTTAAATATATATATATATGTATATATATATACATTTGATAATTATAAATAAATTATATTTGAAAGCTATATAAATTATATCACAAAAAGAAGCTTACTTACTTGCACCTGTAATTTGACAATTATGTATTAACGTGTGCTGGTGGGAGTACTTAAGCTTATGCTATGACAACTACTTGTAGACTCAGTGAAATCTAAATATTCCTTCTTAAATATTGCATACTATGTGTGATGGTTCTCCAACACCTGTAAACCTTCTGCAGAAATTAAAAAAAAATATGTATAATTCTCAGTAGATCTCTTGCTCATAGATGAAAGAAGTCTAAAGAGAGGCTTCTTTAGGCAACTCACTAAGAGGGATTATTTAAGAGGATTCATTAAGGCAACCTGGAACCTGAACAGGAAGCTCAGAGCCAATAAATATTCTCATACACTGTTTGGAGATGCTTGTGCCCTTGTTCCTAGTTATCTGTTCTGCTTTGAGTGGGAAGAGAGCAGAGGAATTGCTGCAGCCCAGGAGACAGTTTGTAAGGGTTATGCACTGCCACACAGTAGGCTGAAGCCTCCGGGAAGTGTTAATTTAACGTCTAGAAGGAAGGGTAATGGGAACCCTGAATTCTTTGTACTATAACTCATCATCCATCGAGATGACGTCAGCCACATGGATTAATAAAAACTATGGATGTTAGGAAATGGTTGTCCTATTTTCATCCCTACAGTCACACAAATGTTTAGCAACTTCCTTGAATGAATTGTAAGACTCCAAGAGGTCCCATCAGGGGCACACCTGAAGATCAGCAACAAAAACTGTGTCTCCAAACCAACAGACAAAGACATCAAAGACATCTTGCTTGTCCTACAGTCTCTTCTGTGAAGAAAATAATTTATGTTTTGGCAATATATGTCCAATATATGCTTAGTAGTGTCAAAGCCATACACAGAATAGAAGACGAGCATTACTGGTGCATGTCTTTTTCTATTGTGCTTACTTGGCATAGAAATATCTGAGTGACTTCTCAAGTATTGAAGTCAGAGAGCACTGAGAGAGCCACATGTCATATCTGGTACTTGACACTCCCATTTATACACCACACTAAATGCAATATGTCCAAAGCATTTCCTAGCTTTTCTAAGACACATGCCTTCAGATGGCTTATGACTGTTACCTTGGGACAAAGGAATGGACTAAAGGTTGATATCAATTCAGAATTTCAGCTCATCCCCAATTTGTCAAGACAGGTTCCCAGAAACGTTTGATGGTTCATTTTGTCTTTTCTCACTTGTGAATCTCTAATGCTCCATCTCATAGTGGGGATCTGGGAGCTACTGCATTGGAAGGTGGTCTGTAAATAGAGAGGCTAAACAAAGTGAGCCACACAACTGCTGATGCTCAAGCACCGAGGCCATTAATTACAAAATCCAAGCCAAAATTTCTCTGTATAGACTTTTTACAAGTCCTTACACTTGAAAGAGCTGCTGACACCCCTCTCCCCAAATTTTTCCTTTTCAGGGATATGAATGATAACGGTGATGGTAAGCACATTATTAAATTCTTGCAAAATTTTGTAAGTCTAGAAAAAACAATTAAGGTTTATGGAAAAGTATAATAAAAGAAGGAATAAGCAAAGTAAGTATACAGTAAGTGTGATTTTTTTTGCAGAACCAAGGATTGAACTCAGGCCCTTGCACTTGCCTTGGAAGTGCTTATTCCACTGAGCCATCTCCCCAGCCCCATGTGATGATTTTGTAACCTGTTAATTTGATCAGTGTCCACCACATACCCCAAACTCCTTTACTTAGCTTTATAGGTCAGAGTAGGTCACGCATACTTTTCCAGATATGCAAAAGGCAAGGAAAGAAGCAGTCAGTTTGAAGTCTATTTCCAGTGCTGTTATTCTGATGACTGCCCTCCTTGGCACTAAGTAACAGCTCCTACAAATGTCTACCTTCGCACTTTGTTAATTTCTTACTGTCCTAGGCCAAGTTGCATGGCTAACTCTCAACATCAATTTCTTCAGAATATCCTCTTAACCACAGTCAGAAATGAGAAACATGCATTTCAGTTCCTGTTCTGTAGTCCCACATACCATTTCCAGCCTATTTGTGATAATCCCTTCTTGCCTGTTGACCTCTGGACTCTGAGCCTCAGCACCAAAACCAGCAACCTGAAAGAGTCTGGTGAACAGTTTGGGCAATTATAACAAACTCACATCTTACCCTGGTTTTGCTTCTACAGTTTATCTCCACTTATAAATGCAAAGACTTCCTCAATGGAATAATGCTTGTGGTCTGCCACAGGGAGGAAAATAATTTTCAAGCCAAAATTCTGTACTCAATCAAACTGTCACTGCAGTTTGAAGGAAAAATAGAATCATTTCTGAACACAACAAACAAAACCTGAAAAAATTTATCACCTCAGTACTGCTGGAAAAGAACCCATAAAAATTTAAATATAATCCAATAAAAAGAGAATAGAACTACAGACAAGTTCACATTTTATATTACAATCACATACCAGGTGTAGACAGTTCCAAAACAGAATTAACCATTAACTAATAGCTATCATCACAATTCAGGCAACAAGCTAGGCTAGAAGGCTGAGGCAAGAAGCCCAGTAGTTTGAGTCCAGCCTGAGCAACTTAAGACCATATTCCTAAATGGTGTTTGGAGCATATGCAATCCATTACCAAGACCCTGGGGCCCAAACCCAGTAGTATAATTTAAATTGAGGAAATACTATCACACAACAATAAAGTATAAATTGTCAAGAAACCAACATATCTAACCAAGGCATGCATGATCACTGTCATTGCTGACAGTTCTTACAGGAGTTGTGAAATGTTAAAACTTGGGCTCACATAAATAACCCTTATCTCAGTACAGAGACAATGACTTCAAGTCTACTGATACAGAAAGAAATATATACATCAAATTTCATTAAATGAAAACAAAAAATAAAACAGGAAAGAGTACAGGATCATGGTCTTTAGAAGAAACAAGCTAATTGTGGTATTACATGAAAAAATTACCAGGATTAGATCAGGGTTTTCTAAAGAACCAATGGCATCTGTACACTAGTGAGGCAACAGCAGAGGCTTGAACAAACCAGCTGAGGACATGAGAATCAATGTGATTTGGAATCTTATTTAATTTATAATATGCACTAAGTACAATAATTACTATATGAGGTACTATTTGGTCAAAAGCAGAAATTTCTCTTTTAAATCAACTTTTTACTATCTTTCAATCTAGATTTCCATACAAAAATGTATTTTTTT
>PVKA01031618.1:0-26102 GCA_004027165.1 Ctenomys sociabilis | reverse complement strand
GCCTGGGAAGGCACTAGGTGTGTCCAAGGTCGAGACAGCCTGGGAAGGCACTAGGTGTGCCCAAGGTCGAGACAGCCTGGGAAGGCACTAGGTGTGTCCAAGGTCGAGACAGCCTGGGAAGGCACTAGGTGTGTCCAAGGTCGAGACAGCCTGGGAAGGCACTAGGTGTGTCCAAGGTCGAGACAGCCTGGGAAGGCACTAGGTGTGTCCAAGGTCGAGACAGCCTTCCAACCATTTCTATCACCGATTGCTCCAGCTGAGAGAACACTCCATCAAAAAAATGATAAAGGCAATGTAAAATTATATGGCAAGACCAAGATTAAATTCTTCGTATTTCTTTCAGCTAAGTCTAAAGCCAGACTCCGGATGGGTGGGGTGAAGCGCTCTGTAGTTTTTATGTCTACAGGGTTGGGCTGGCAGTGTTTGCTTGCTATTAGTTCAAATTCAGCCAAGAGATGGATTCTGATCAAGCTTTGTGTAAAGCTGTGCTGAGCACCTGCCCCGTTTCTGCCCTCAGAAAGAAACTGGAGGGATGTTCTTCTTCCCTTCTTCTTCCCTTCAAACCTTTGTCAGCCACTTCAATGCCTAGAACTCATTTTTCTGAGGAAAAAATTCCCTGGAATGCTAATGCTCAGTGAGATTGAAGACAGCACCTCAGAAGGTGCTGGTCCTGACCTTTCCTAAGATGGGATCTGGGTAAAGCCATGTCAGACACGTAGAGGAACAAGAGACACGGGCAATGTCACTGTCCAGAGCACCGGCTCTGGGCCCTGCTCTCCTCCCACTTTTTTTCCCTCAGAAGAAAGGAAGAGCCACTTGAAAGTGAGGTCTAAACACTTCCAGGAGCATCGCTGCTGGAGCTAGGGAATCATGCGTGCAAACCCTGTTCCTTATCTGAAAGAAACAGAGGCAGGGCTGTTTCCATCCACCCAGGTAATGCATCAAACTGGGGAAACCAATTACTCCATAAAGGCCTTCGGAGCCAGACGATATTTATTATACAGAAAAGAAAGGCCTCATATTTTAACCATCCGGTACCTCCTCCCAGGGCTGAGTTAATTAAGGGTCACTCCAGGATTTCCAGTTTTCTTTGGTGGCTTCAGAAAGGAAAGATAGGAGGTGGCTTAGAACAAACAGGAACCTCACCCATAAAGCCAATCTCTTATTTCAACCTCAGTTCTTCTGCCAGCAAACACCGCAAGGAGCAGGGAGTGGTCCTTTGTGCCAGGGAATTCACCCTCTGGGAAAGACAAAACCTCAGCACAAGGACTAACAAAAGATAATCTCGGGAAAGCTAGTCACAGAGGACCTGCTCTGAGTCCTAACTCCTTATCATTGAAGATATCTGGGCCAAACACTGGGCACCGGATACCCCAGGTGGAAGGGTACAGCCTGTCCTAAAACCAAACTGTGCTGTTCTCCACACCACAGAGAGGGGTCACACGAGTCTTGGACATTTTCTGATGGCTCCTGAAGGCTCTCTGGCTCTCTTGGAGCTCGTGGCTGATAGGTTTCACCCATGGGGTGGCTCTTTTCCTAGTCTTTGGGTGTCATCTAGTGATCCTGCCCTCAACTTGCATATTGCCACAGTGACACCAGAAGGCACCTTGAGCAGGACTCCAACAGGTGCCCAGTGCGAAGTCACAGAGGAAGAGAGCCCGACACATATTGAGGAGGAGTGCTTTCCAGGCTGCAGTGTGATGGAGAACCTATTCAGAGCTTTACTTTGATTTTAGCAAGTTAATAGCACATTTACTAAAGCTATGCTTGTCCAATTTAAGCATTCAGTTCTTTCTATGAAAATTTCGAGGAAACGTTGGGAGTTGCTACTAAGAGGGACTGTAGACTGCTGTGCAGTCTACATTTGGGGCTCCTGTCCCAACTGACCCATCATGGTGGTGAAAGTACTTTAAGTCGGGTCACCCATGGGACACACCTAAGGTGATGGACAGCAGAATCAGCCTTTCGGGCTTGGGTGCACCCAGGCACCCATGTCAGCCTCTAGCCAGTAAGATCACCCAACACAAACCCTGGATCTTGACCGTGCTGAATGGCTCATGTAACATATTGCATGCTCGCTCTCCCAGAAATCACCAAATGCCACATGCAAAGCATAGCTTTTTGCTCGAGGGGACCATCTTGTACCATCTATCATAAGTAAAACAAGAACAGCAACTCTGGCAAACCATAGAGTTTAAGCCATCATAATTTGAGGACCATCTGCCCTTACAGACAGGAAAACTCTTAACATCTTAAGTTGTTTTTAAAAATCAAAATATTTTCAGTTTAAGAAAGAAAAAAACTTAACAATTTGAGAAATCAAGCTTACAATTTCCAAGAACTTTAAATTCCCTTAAATTCCCATTGCTATTAGTAACGTCTTGGGTCTGTTTACATTGCTTACACACGTCAAATTGGGATTAGAAGGTCAACCTCTGGCCTCAGTTCAATATAAATACAGAAAGGGCCAATCACCTATGAAAGATATTATAGTTTCAAAGATATTATAGTCCGTTATCTGATTCTCTTAAATAATATCTATGTTTGGCCTTTAAGACTTCCTGCTACTGGAAGGTGTTACTCACCAAGCAAACAGCCATGAATCCCCCCACGGTCTGGGCTTGCTTTTCTATGTGATTTTGAAGGGCAGCTTCTCACCTTGGTGAGTTTCTTAATGAAGAGAGGTTTGAGGCAACAAATGACTGGTGCTTCTCTTGAGATCCCGTAAAAGCCCGCAGAAAAGGTGCTTTTGGAGATGTCCAGCAATAAGTCCACATTAGATGCCAAGGTGAGAGCTGAGTCCTGGCAATGTAGAAACGGCAGCCAACCAGAAGCTGGGGCAGAAGATCAAACCGCCTGTGCGCCTGCTCATGCACAATCTACCTAACTGCACTCCTCCACTAATCACCTGGCTGAATTTGGGCATGTGGTAATCACTCTGATACATGTTCTATTTTATTTTGTTTTGTATTGTTTTATTTCATTTCATTTTAGTTAAGTAGACAGAAAACTTGGATCCATGGCATACACTGCCGTAGACCTGTCGTGTGTGGTACCAAGTAAGAAGAGTGCTTAAAAATAAGTTTTGGCTCTGCTACTGCTACAGTTGGTATTTCAAAAACCAAATTATCAATGTTGTATTAAATGAAAAATCATAATATTCTGCATTTTCCCACATATATTTTATACATTAGAATTGTTTGAATCTTTATTTATTCTCATCTTTTGAGGCAAGATTTCAATATGCAGTTCAGGTTGAGCTCAGACTCACAGTGATCCTCCTGTTTTGGCCTCCCAAATGCTGGGATTATAGTCATGCACCATCACCTCTGCCCTTTGATTCTTTAATCTTATGCCACTATAATCCTTGCAGTCCAGAGATTACAAAAGACAACTGTCCGGCTCATTCTCAGTGTACTATGAGAATTATGAAGATTTGAGTGAAAGTGGAAAATGAATATAATACATGTTTGATAATCTTTAATGTGAGACTAAGAAAATTAAAATGAAACAAGAAAGCTGGGGAAATAGCTCAGTGGTTTAAGTACCTGCCTGGCAAGCGCAAAGACCCATGTTCAATCCCCAGTACCACATGCCGTGCACCCCAGAGCCCAGGGCATGCTGTGCTGCCCACTGAAACTAAGCATTGTGTGCATGCCTGTAACCCCAGTGCTCGGGGAGCTGATACAGGAGGATCACTAGGAGTCTAAGCTGCACATAAATAAAAGATCAGATAGATAGATAGATAGATAGATAGATAGATAGATAGATAGATAGATAGATAGATAGATAGAACAAGAGCTTCATAGCTGCTTTACTCACTACTACCTGCTGGAAAAAATTTTATCCTCGACAAAACTGGACAATGACATGCAAACTGTTTAAAGAAGCAAAAGACAACTGTAGGAAAATGAAGAGGCAGTTGCTATAGTGGAGAAAAATTGGATGAAGAAAGAAAAAAGTACAAAAGCATTTGACCTCATGTGGTAGCTTCACTGGAACGGAAGCGAATGATGAAAAAGAACTCTAAGCAATTCAGGATGTTAACATCCTTTAATAATCGATAGAACAAAACAAATGCAGTGTTCCGAAACTCGGAAGAACACTCTGTGACTTTGTCCATGTAACACTTATGGAACAAGATGCCCCAACATAGGTGATATACATTATTCAACTGAACATCACATTTCTACAACTGATGCTATGCTGGACCATAAGTGAAGCCTCAATGAATATCAAAATAATAAAATATTTTGGAGTGCATTCTATGAACTCAGCAAAATTAAGGAAAAGTCAATAACAATATATCCAGAAAACCTTCAAAAATGTACATATATGGCCGAGCATGGTGGCGCATACCTGTAATCCCAGCACTCGGGAGGCGGAGGCAGGAGGATTGTTGTGAGTTCGAGACCAGCCTGAGCTACAAAGTGAGCTTAAGGCCAGCCTGAACTGCATAGTGAGACCCTTTCTCAAAAAGACAAAAAAAAAAAAAAAAAAAAGTACATATAAAGCATAAACAAGACATGATTTAAAGAAGAAATAAAAAGAAAGCAGCCCATTCTTTGAGCTGACACTAGGACACTCCTGGGAGGCAGCTAAGGAGTGCCAAGGGATCCAACAGCATTAAAGACTTACGTTAGAAATGATCACTAAATTATTGACTTCTCTCTCTAAAGTTCAAAAATGGACAAATTAAAATAAGTGGAAAAAGAGAATAAACAATATGAAATAAGAAACAGACCAATATCAGGCAAAATCAACGAAGCTTAGTTCTTCAAAAGGATTGATACAGTTCAGAGGCCCTCGCAGAACTGACAAGAAAAGAATAAAAATAGGGAACACAGAATCGCCACTCACAGAGATTCTACACGCAGCAAGAGCACAGTGTTTTCAACAACTGAAATGAAATGGAAAAATACATCATAATACTCTAATTCCTGAACATATTTAGGAAGAAATCATAGAGGGCCAAAATTTCTTAAAGAAGTTGAATTCACTAAAAACTCGCTACAGATAAGCTGCAGGCTCAATGGCTCTTCCCGTGGAATCTCGGCAGAGATCTCAGGAGGAAACAGCACTGAGCCGACAGGCACTCTTCTAGAAAATAAATGAGAAAACATCTCAAATTGTTCACCAGTGCACACCTAATACCAAAACTTCAGACCATGTCAAGAAAAATAAGTAACAACTCAATATTGTCCTTGAGAACAGACACATCCATCTTCAGCAGGGAATTAGAAGCACATCTTTGTTCAGTGGGAGGGACGGAGAGGAGGAAGGAGAACGAGGAGGAGGGGGAGTGGAGGGGGAGGAGACAGAGGGGGAAGAGAGCGACGGGGTGACCCCAGGACCTGAGCAGGCGCTGTGCACCTGCACCAACTGCACACCGCACCTGCAGAACAAGCAGCGTGTGCTGCCAGCACGCGCTAATAAGAATGCAGCAGTGCATCCCAGAAACTTGGATTTGCCTCAGAAGCACAAGGGGGATTTAATACTTTACCATTAATCAGCAATGTAAGGTTAATTTGTTCAGCACCTTAGCAAAGAAGCAAATGGTTCTCATCGCTTTATTACATACTGATAAAGCGCATGGTATAATTCAATGCTTATTCATGAACAAAAAAATCTTACCCTAGAAATGACACGGTTTACTGTGGTAACAGCTTTCTATGAAGAAAGAAAGAATCCCGGGGCTGCCTCTGGATGCGACGGCTGACCAGGAGTGCTTTCCCTTCTGCACAGTTTGGCAGCATCCTGCTGGAGACATTGCTCCGGCTGCCGCAGCGAGAGGGAACAAAGACCTACAGACATCCGGCAGAAGCCAACGCCTTTGGAGATCAAACAATTGTTTACAAAGATGCTAGGTTCCATCAGTGGATTTGACCACAGAACACAATGTTAGTGTGAAATTTAACTGTATCTGTGCATAGTAACAACAAATAATTGGAAAATAAAATTAAAATGCAATAATTTGAAAATGTGTGAAGAAGAAATACAAGTGGCGAAGAAATACATGATAAAATGCTCCGCATCACTGGCCATTTGAGAAATGCAAAATAAAACAACACTGTGACACCATCTCACCCCAGAGAGAATGGCTAGCATAAAGAAATCAACTAATAGCAAATGCTGGGGAGGCTGCAGGGGAAAAAGGAGCCCTTCTCCACTGCTGGTGACGATGTAGACTGGTACAATCACTATGGAAATCAGTGCAGAGACTCCTCAAAAAACTAGGTCTGGAAATCCCATTCAGTCCAACAATTCCCCTTCTGGATATTTTCCCCAAAGAACTGAAAACATTGTCCCATAGTGATATGTGTGCACTCGTGTGTATAGCAGCGCAATTTGTCACAGCCAAATCTTGGAAATGACCAAAATGTCCATCACCTGAGGAATGGATAAAAAGACGTGATGTTTCTATACAATGGAGTACTACTCAGCTATAAAGAAAGACCAACTCAAAGCCTTTATAGGTACGTGGATGCAACTAGAGACTGTACTCACCAGTGAAATAAACCAGACCCACATGTGTAAATACCATTGTCTCCCTACTGCAAGAACCTGAAAGAAGAAATGAGACCTGAAAAGTATAATGGATACAGTAAAATAGAGAGAAACTGAACTTAAGGATTTAACAGTAAAGATGAGAGAAAGGAGAAAAGATAGGGAAAAAAGGACGGGAGAAACATGCACGTATGTCTACAGGATGGCTGAGATGACTGAACTAAGAATTCCCATCAGTTTTTGTTTTTAAATAGCAGTTAATGTGCAGAATTTCCGCCCTGACTAAGTCTCTAGGCTGATGTCTGCAATCTAAGCAGCGACACTGAGGACAGCAGTGTGTAACACCAAAAGCACTCTTGAATACCTCCACATCTTGGTCTTCTAAATGTGTACCATTTCTCATGTCTTACCAATTATTGCTATATTCTTGTTAAAATAATTTTTTAAAAAAGACAAGAAAAAAAATTTAGGTTTCTTGAAAGCAAGTGGCAATATTCAACTATTTGTCTGATCTTTACATGACTATATCTGTTAACCCTAACAGATTTGACCATAAAAGTAGATAACAGAACAACCATTGTTAATTAGCTTTTCCTGTTTTTATTTTATTTATTTATTTATTGCAGTACCAGGGATTGAACTCAGGACCCTGCCCTTGCAAGGCAAGTGCTTATTCTATTGAGCTATCTCCCCAGCCCACTTTTGTTTTCAAAATCTGTCACATATGTATTGTTGTATATTACTCTGACTTTGTTTCTGCTATTTGTTTTTGCTTTTGTTTTTACTCTTCAAAATAAAATAAAATTTTAAAAAATGCTTATGACAATAAAAAAGAAAGTGTGTGGCACACCGTAAAACTATTAAAATACTGAGCAACAATATCGATATTGGGTGTGAAATGCTTGTATTATTTTTACACTCAAGAATATAAAACATTAGTAAGTTAAAGAAGACCTCAAGAGTGAGGGACACATCATGTTCATTGGCTTGAAGCCTGATTCTCCTCGAGATAACATTCTTCAGTCCCAATGTGAGAAGCAGGTTTGACACAGTGTGAATCAACATTCCAAGATGTTTGTGAAAATTACAAGTTCATCCTGAAGTATAGACAGAAAAGATGAGGGACAGCTCTAATTAATTTAACACAAAATAAAAGCCAGAAAGTATTTTGAATGTTCCCAACACAAACGACACCCACCTCTGAGCTGATTAATGTGCCAGTTTCTCTCCTCTGATCATTATGCTTGGTTTGGATGTGTTGAAATGACGCACCGAATTACCCAGTACATGTGGTACAGATGTACCCAAGTGCCACACGGTGACATGCCCATAAATAGCTATAATTACCATGTGTCAATCAAACATATTTTTTTAACCCAAGAAAAACTGAAGGCTTGCTTTTCTGGATTTAAAGATTCACTACAAATACACAGAAATCAGGATGATGACATTAATAAGACCAGAAAATAAGGGGCCAGGGAGATGGCTCAGTGGAATAGGTGCTTTCCTGGCAAGTGCAAGGGCCTGAGTTCAATCCTCCATTCTGCCAAAAAAGGAAAAAAGGAAGAAAGAAAAGAAAAGAAGTCAGTGTAGGAGAAGTGCAAGTCCTGGGTGCACTCATACACGGGGATTTGCGGCGGGGCCACAGGGACTCTGGAGGTGGCTCCTACAGATTCAGAGCTGTGGTACTGCAACCCAAATAACAGCAAGGGACAGCACATGTGGAAGCTACATTCTAGTGATGAGCAATAGTGACTTTCCGTGGTCTGAAGGAGGTGGGGAGCCAGGAGACACGGAGGGCTTCAGAGCTCCCTGACACAACTCTTTGCCTGGAAATATATCACAGATTCCTTCGGAAGTGATTCTGTGATTGTCCTGGATAAAGTGAGTCAACTGCGTTCTAGTTGCAAGCAGAAAGTACTTTAAAAAATGGCATTGTTGTGGTTATGAGCACTGCTGAAAGGCCAGTGGGCATCCAGACCTGCTGACCTTTTAGAAAGAAATGAAGGCCTGCAAGGCCTGTAGAGCACTCACTGCCGACAAGCTATAGCCACGGGCTTCCTGAGCATCACATCTTTTACTTTCTCTGTGACTCATAGGACTACTTAAGGACAAGAGAGAGAGACCAGAAAGTGGTGGCCACTTGCCCAGCCCCACACACTGGATAAGGTAGGAGCCAATACCAAGACCCAGGTAGCTCTGCTTCAACAACGCACAGCCTGTTCTGGCCTCCCCAAAAGCAAACTTCTACACCTTCTTTTGTGGGCGTGTTTGGTCTCGGCAGGTCATGTAATATTTCCTTAAGATAAGATCCAGCAGCCATAAGGAATATGTAACTAAGGAAACTACCAAGTTCTTCCCAAATCTATTAATGTCTGCTCTGCAGAGTGTGACTGACCAGGTTATATATGGTACGCTGCAGGCTTTCTATACGTGGCATTAACGTCAAGACTTCATTCTTGATTTCTTTCCCTTCTTCTGTCCACCTGTTCATCCAGAATACTCTCTTCCTGGGTCTGTGCAGAGACGGATTGCAAACTTTCTGCTGGCGATTTGTCACCGCTCTTCTGAGTCATGTTAGTCATCATGACTTCCCAAGTTCCGTTTCTACCCTTCTACAAGATATGTTAGTTTCAGGGAAACTCTTGCTCATTTATTTATATTGTATCAGACCAAACATTCTTGAGAAAACTTTAAAACTTCTTATATTTAACCAGTACTTGTAGACTGAAAACTTGATATGGGTAGTGATACCTTAATTTAAGAGAAATGCAGACAAGAGAAAGCGACTTTATATTTTGTCCCACTCTGGATGTTACTGGGCTTAGAGGTTCTATAATTCCTTCTAGAGATTCTCCCTGTGTTCTTGCTGTTTGGAACAGACCTGGAAGGGAAGCAGAATGGTGGCAAGGTTTGCACTGAAGGAACAGGAATACGCCCTGCAGAGTGACTACAGGCCAATTAAAAGTAGGAAAAGAAGTGAAAATGCAGAGTGGGCCACTAACACAGGTTGTGATGACCACCAGCCTAATGGCATCTGTCTCTGTGTCCCCCACTCCTTGAGCTGACATCCTGTCTAGACTGTCCTATGAAAAACCTACTTGGTTTACTGCGAGGAAAGCTGAAGATAGCATTTTCTGATTGACCCAACACTGGGCTTGGAGCTGCTTCTCTGCACACATCCTGGATGTCGGTGATAGACAGGTCACACCCATGTACTCAGACAGCCTGTCCCGCTCTGACCTCCTGCCTCACTAAGACTGTCCCTGAAAGACGCCCAGGGCCCCTCTTCATCATGACAGGGGGCACCCAGCATCCATGTAAAACAATGCAATGACTGTTTCCCCACAGCTATCAGATGCACTTTGGACATACTTCCATTGAGATGTACTCCCAGCTTTCAAAGTGGGTGATTACCTTAGATGCAGCAGAGCCCAAGCATAAGTCCCTAACGAAGCAGCCATGGCAGCTATTGCTGTGCCACCCGCAGGCTGGTTCCTGTGGTCATGAGGATGGGCCAGATTTGAACCTCCTGCAGTCACTGTTTGATAAGTCAGCTGTCAGCTCAGAAGGCTAAAAAAAACTACTAGTGTTATTATGCAACTATAAGTCTGGCTTAAAGCACCGCAGCTTAATGGCCACAGAAATTCTCCAATTTAAGTCAGTTCACAACCCCAGGGGCCCATGCACGTGGCATAAGGGGAGACCAGATGCCCTGAGACCCTGTTGCAGTATCCAAGCCACACTTATGGAACTTCCTACTTAACATTTTCCAAAGCCACTTACAGATAATTCCATGCAATTGTGTCCATGGAAAAGAAGAATCTAGGTGTTTGGGGAGCACTACATGCTGTCACCAAGGGAACTTTCACTTGTGCAAATTGGAAAATCCACTGAGCAGTGCCAGTATAGCAGGGGGTTTTAAGAATAGAGCAATCCAAAATTAATGGCACCCGAAGTCTATGAATAACTATAGTTCATTTTCCTAATGCTGAATGGCGTATCATAATTCATAGACTTAGTAACTGTGCTTCAGACTCATAAAGTGGAATGATTCATTAGGGAAAAGCAGGAGGAACTCTCTGGAATGTCACCTACACAATGAAGGAGTAAGGCACCATTATTACCACCTTCTTAGTGGAAATTACAAGTGCCAGTACCACTTTTAGAGATTCCACAAATAAGAGGTTGGAGTTTGGAGAACTTAGGAGTGGAATGCCATGGTTTGAGCATTTTTTTTGAAAACTTAATCCCCATGTTCATAGGTTGATGGTATTTAATAAGGGCCTCAGTAATTGGGTTTAGCTAAGATCATCAATATGGGGGCCCCACAATGGGATTGGTGGCTTTGGAAGAACACCACAGGGACTTGATGGACACACACTTGCTTTGGTTCTCTTGTGATGGCCTGTACTTCGCTACCACACAACACAAAGTCCTCCCCAGATGCCACAGCTGTGTGCTCTTGGACCTCTACAACTGTGAACCAAAATCGACGTCTGCTCCTTTTACCATCTCAGGAATTCTGTCATTACACTGAGACACAACGAGGCAGATGACACTTTCTGCCACCTGCCCAGGGGGCTTACCTGCCCTGGCCCTTGTGAAGGCCTGGAGGGTAGTGGAAACTGTGCTGTCAGGGCCACTGAGGACAGCACAGCTGTCAGGAAAGCTGCTGCTCACAGTTTGCAGCCTTTTCCTCCCCAGAAAGGCCTCAGCTGCAGCGAGTAGCCTCACCGGACACCATGACCCCTCCCCAGGGAAGCCCACACCTGTTGGTGCCCTTCACTGACCTGATAAAGTCTCACTTCCTGACTCCTGGTCACCTCTGAAGGCTACCCAGCATCAGGACACTTGGTGTGTGGCAGCTCTTGGAGTCCCAGTTCTCCTACTTATCCCTGCCCTTCTGTTTCCTGCCCACATGGTCCTGAGAGTGTCATCTGTTAAGAGTCCTACAGGCAGCATCTACGGGCAGATCCCCTTTTTAGGGTCAGTTCACCAAAGAACCTGGCCCACGACACTGGTGCCCAACTTTATTCCAGAGATCAGACTCCAAGTGAGGTTTTGGAACTGGGTTCCTCTGGTCTGGCAATGAGGACTTCTGTGGTTGGGGATTACAATGGAATAGATTTAATATAGCACAGATAATTTATAAGATTATTTTGTAATATTCACCCAAAGAGTCAAATGCAAAAGAGTGCACAAGACATGTTTAAGTAGCAAAGACCCAAAGGCTCCATCTGAGGGCCTGGATCCCATGACAATGTCCTGCACGAACACGGCTGAAGACGTAGAGCCCAGTACGGTGCTCTCCACCAGTCCAGCTGGAAGCCTGCAGCCCACGACAGTGTTGCGTGCAAGTTTCTATCAAGGACTTGCATGAGAAGGAATTAGTGGTGGAAGCTTAGAGTCTGCATCAGTGGAATGGTCTGCGCCACTACACTGAGAGATCTGCGGTGGAGTCAGGAGGTGACTCAAGGTGAGGACCAGAGCACCCCCACAAAGATCTTCAGCCTCCTTAGCGACAGCGAGGACCCAAGCTTCTCTGGCAACAAGAACACATGAATTCACACCAAGGAAAACAGTGTGACAAGCACCTCCAGCAGAGTCAGCAGCACACCATCCTCCCCTCCAACTTTGCTTTATACCATTGGCAACAGCCCTCGGTTGGGCCTTCCATACCCAGGCCATGCTGACTTTTTTCAGCTGGATGTTACAAGCTGCCCACTAGTTAATCCACACTGATGCCGGGTAGGATCCACATAGCTCTTGGCTTACTGTTACTACGCAGCCAGTAAGTACATTTTCAGTGTTTACCCACCAGGACTGTGACCCAATGGGAGGGGAAGTCCGGGCTGCTGCAATAGCTCAGGTGTGTGACGGGCTTGAGGAAGTCACCATTGCCAGGATGATGGAGTTGGATGGCTACTGATGAATCACTTCTGTGCTTGAGAAGATGTGTTTAAGTGCTGGATGTGGCCATTCCCAATTTTAACATTAAATATGAAGTAAGAAGCCACTTTCGGAGCTGTAAAAAGACTCACATCTCTGGGCTGGGGAGGCAGCTCAGCAACATAAGTGCCTGCCTTGGAAGTGCAAGGTCCTGAGTTCAAAAACATATATGCAGGGTATGTCCAAGGACATGGGAACTCTCTAGCTATGCATTCTGAATATACCCGGTCCCTTGAACCTTCCCCATAATGAAACCATGCCTTTGTCTTGGATGAGCAAGACTGCCAAGTGTTTTTGAGACCTTGGTAAAACATGCATAGAAGAACTTCAGAGGAAAATAATACAAAGACTGAGGAACTTGGTACATCAGTAAAAGTTTCTTTTTCTTAATCTCCAAAGATCACCAAAGGATAGTGTGATTATTTCTTCCAGAAAAAAAGTAAAAAAGTCATGTCTGTACTTCTTGTCACTACAAAGCACAAGGATACCAGAGCTTTGTTAGTTTCAGAAACAGTATATTCTGACTAACTTTTCTTTTTATTTTGTGTTATTTTCTTACTTTTATCTAAATGCATTTTATTTTTTGTTCTTTGAAATTTTTATCTCACATCTTTTTTCTATTTCTTTTCATCTTCTGTTTTAAAATCTTGACTCTTCTATTTTTCCTTTTCTTTACCTGTTCCATTTTATTACTTTGACTTTACTGCTATTGCTTTATTAATTTGCATGTATACTGGTTTTGGTGATGCAGTTATTGTTTTCAACTGACTTCAGTGTATTTCAGTGTCTGGCTGATCTTTGTGCAGTCGTCACTACAGCGGCTTCCTACTCTCTGAGTGGCACTGTCCCTGCACTCAGAGAGGAAAGCCCCCATGAGAAGGTGGGTGAAGTTGGAGGAACAAAGAAGCTTCTTTTTGTGGGTCTGAGAGCGACATCTGACTTTGGGTCAGGACTCCCAAATTGTGGCACCCATCTACACTTCACCTCCAGGTTATATACTTTTCAGGTTTCCATAGTGACCGCATTGCCTCATTAATCTCATTTTGAGGAATTTTACAAGAATGTCACACAAGTGCCACAAGGTTCACATTTCCCAGACGCTGCTGACCATCTGCTCATCCTGGAACATTATGATTTAATGTTTGCCCTATTCCCCGAGTTGTTCTGACTACTTGTTCCTGTTTTATGATGGTGGCTTTCTCTAAGTGGGCTTACGCTTAGCTGCAGGGGAGGGGATGAGGGAGTGGGCTTAGCTACTGCTTGCATGAGGTCAAGTGACCCTCTCTTAACATGGAGTTAAAAAGAAGTAGAGCCTCATGTTCCCCATAGGTACTAGGCACAGAGCCCCAAAGAAGGCTGAAAGCTGAGAAGACTGACACATGAAAGTGGAAGAGCTATCCATCCCAAGAGCTGGACCAAGCTCACAGAAAAACTGAGAAAGTCCAAAAGCCAAGCAGTGTGATGACTACAATGCTTCCTTCTTTATTAACTAAATCCAAAGATACTGAACTGGATGAAATGCACACAAGAACTCAAAGTGTTGATTTTTAAGAGTGCAGGGACTTCAAAGTAGACATAAATAAACAACTGAAGAATTTAAGGAAGACAAAGCATGAGGTGAAAGAGCAATTCAGCAGAGACAGGTTCTAAAACAGAATGGCTAGAAATCATGGAAATGAACAGTTCAAGAAGTCAAATCAAAATGTCAGTGGAAAGTGCTATCAATAGACTGCATCAAACAAAAAGATGGAAATTCAGGGCTGAAAACAAGATTGGTGAATTATTGCATTGGGACAGTAATAGTGAAAAAAATTGTTTCATGGGTCACAATTAGAAGAGCAAACATAATTTTTATATCAGAGGGTACTGAGGTACAGATTACATTTTTAGAAGATCTATTCAGTGAAACATTAGCAGAGAATTTCCAAGTCTGAAATCAGTGGAAATCCAGGTACAGGAGGCATTTGGAACCCCAAAGACGTTTAAGCAAATAATAATTTCTACATGTCATGCTGTAGTTAAAAGCCAACCATGCAGAACAAGAAAACAAATATTGAAAGCAGTAAGAGTGTGCCTTGCATGAGCAAACCCATGAGAACAGCTGCATATTTCTAAGCAGAAACTAGTGACCAAGAAGCCATGAAATGATGTATGTAAATTCCTAAATGAACTGCCAGCTGAGATCAGTATTTGTAGCAAAGCTGAGACTCAAAAGAGAAACAAAATATTCCAAGATAACCAGGAACCGAAATTCATAATCACAAATTCATCATTGCAAAAGGTACTTAAAGGAATCCTACCACAGAGAGGTAGAATAGGTAAACAAATAAAAACTGAGAAAGAATTACACACTAGATAACCACAAAATAGCAGGAATTAGTGCACACCTTTCGGTAATAACCTTAAATGCAAAACTTGGACATTGTCTAATCTGTGGCCTGTGGGTTATGTATTGAAAGGCTTGCCTGGGTTTCGCTGATGGAAGTGAAATGTTCATGGACAGCGTATAAAATATATAACATACTAAATGGATATAATCAACAGAACTTATTTTATTTTTAATAATTTTTATTATAACACAGGAAGGCCCTACCAATGAGTGGCTGGTTGCATGTTGTAAATGATTCTAATTTCCAATTAAAAGCACAAGCTGGTAAATTTTATAAGACTGTGGCCCAACTCCTCTCTGCCTGCAAGAAACACATCTCATCTGCCGTCATACACTGCATGAAGTGGAATGTGGAAAATTGCATACTTTACTAATGTAAAAAGCAAACAATAGGATACTCATATCTGAAAAAATCAATTTCAAACGAAATCACTTAGAATAGACAAATAAGTCACTACACATGTGTAAAGAGAACAATTTATCTAGAGGATACAAGAATAGCAGGTAAAAATGCAGGTGCCAACATAATAGCAGTGAGAGTGAAAGGTGAGCTTGATCTCATCAACCTGATCGGCCTGAGGGCTACCGAGGAGACTGCTGCAGGACGCTTCTGAGTGCCGAGGCGGGTCACAAAGGCATGGCCCTCAGCACTGCGTCTGGCCCCCGACGCACTCCACTCTGACATTCGGCCCCTTCTCTGCCTCCTGGCTGCCGTGAGCTAAGCAGCCTTGACCCACCATGCACTCCTACCACGAGGTTTCTGTGCTGGTGCTGGTTGGCCATAGGCTCGATCACCTTGAAACATGATCCAAATTGAGACTCTGGTCCGCCTTTAGGTTGCACACATCGGGAGTTGTGTTTGGAACAAGGAAACCTGACTAATACAGTGGGAGAGTTCAATCCGCACTCATCATAGATAGGCCATCCAGAGGAAAAAGTCTACTAAGAAGCATCAGAGTTAAAATACACCATAGATCCAATGGACACAGCAGGCATCTGAAGAATATTCCACCCAACATATGTGGCCACAATGTCTGAACAAATAAAAATGATTCTTGTCTAAGATCATAACGGGATGAAGTTAGGGATCAATAGCAAGAGAAACTACAGAAACCATACAGAGATGAGGAGACTGAAAAATTCATTTTTGATTAATGAATAATAAATCCCTGAAAAAAAGAGAGAGGGAAATGTTTTCATTTCTGCAGCCAAATGGGTATGCAAACAGAATTTTATAAAGCTGTGGCCCAACTCTGCTCTGCCTGCAAGAAACACATTTCATCTGCAGTCATATACTTTAAACAGGAAAGGTTTTTATTTATTTTTTTTCCAGAACCAGGGATTGAACTCAGGCCCTTGTGCTTGCCAGAGAAGCGTTTACTCCACTGAGCTCCCTGGCCCCTAAACAGGAAAGTCTAAAGCTACAAGTGGATACACAAAACATCAGAGGAATCTGAAATAAAATAATTCTATATCCCAAGGTCTCATGAAATTACAAACAAACCAATACCAAGCACCAGAGAGAGATAGAAATAATAAAGATCAGAATGGAAATTAATGAACTAGAGACTAAAGAAACAATAGCAATGATCAGTGAAACAAAGAATTGGCTCTTTGGAAACAAGATTGATAAACCTTTGGTCAAACTAAACAAAATAGAGAAAGAGAAGGCCCAAAACAATGCAGTCAGTGGAGAAAAGAGTGTGGCTTTGTGACAGAAAGTGCTGATCTTCACAGGATGTCTGGGGCTATTTTGAGCCATATAATCAAATTCACTGGAGAAGAGACAAATTTCTAGGTACATACGATGAACCAAAGTTGAATGAAGAAGACATAGAAAACCCTAACATGCACTGAGAGTGAAGTATTAATAAAACTTTTCCCAAGAAACACAAGCCCAGGACCAGAGATAACTGCTCAATTTTACTTGACCGGTAAAGAAGAATTAACACCAATGCTTCTCAATTCCTTGAACAGAAAGGAGAGAGTTCTTCCATAGCCATTCCATGCATCAGATATTACTCCAATGCAACAAAAAATGGAAACTTCAGGTCACCTATCTTTGATGAACATAAACGCAAAAACCTGTAATAAAATACTTGAACTGAATTCAACAACACATCAAAGAAGTCACACAGCATGATCAAGTTTGTTTCATTCCAAGATGCAAGGGTGCCTCAACACAGGCAAACGAGTGAAAGTGAGCTGCTGTGTAAATGAACTCAAGGTGAATGTTACAGTCTTTGTGACTAGTGAAGAAAAAGCCTTCAGTGCAAGCCTTTATTACAGAATCCTTATGTTACACTCAGGCCTAAGGTTCAATTGCTACATGTGCCTTGGAAGTTTGAACCTGTATGTGTGACATTTGGAGATGTTTCTCTGGCATTTTTACCTGCTTTTTTTTCAATGAAGTTTCCATAAGGTGCAAAGTACAGAGGATTCATCATCATTAAGATCATAAGACCAAGCCGGGCGTGGTGGCGCATGCCTGTAATCCCAGCGCTCGGGAGGCTGAGGCAGGAGGATTGTTGTGAGTTCGAGACCAGCCTGAGCTACAAAATGAGCTTAAGGCCAGCCTGAACTGCACAGTGAGACCCTGTCTCAAAAAGACAAAAAAAAAAAAAAAAAGATCATAAGACCAGTGTCACCGCAGTCAATGATGATGAAAAATATTGTGAAAAATCAGAATCCCTTTAGAGCCTGTGACAAGTGCACTAGATAATTCAAAGTAGAACCAGCTGAGGATTTTGGAGAGCGAAACATGACAGCAAATTTTCTTTCTTCTGAGCGTACCTGCTAGGGCAGTACTCTGCATGTAGAGCTGCTGCTGTGCTGAGCTGGCTTCATAAACTGCAGTTTATGTTAGCAGCACCTGCTCAGCACACCAAAAGTGGTCTGGCTAGTCTGCAGGTTCCCAATAGCTGCTTAAAGCGTTGTTGCAAACAGTGTCTTTAAAACAACACAGAGGGCCAGGCATATAGCTCAGTAGCACAAGCACCTGCCTGGCAAGTGCAAGACCCTGAGTTTGACAGCTGGTATGAAGAGAGAGAGAGAGAGGGAGAGAGAGGGGGGGAGGGAGGAAGGAGGAAGAAAGGAAAGGAAGGGAAGGGAAGGGAAGGGAAGGAAAGGAAAGGAAAGGAAAGGAAAGGAAAGGAAAGGAAAGGAAAGGAAAGGAAAGGAAAGGAAAGGAAAGGAAAGGAAAGGAACCAACAGACTTTTTGGTTCCATAGATTCTGAGCTCAGGAACACGGAGTCACTGGGCTGCATTCTCTGCACTGATGGTCGCTGACTGACATGCAGGTGCTGGCCGTTGGCGGGGTCGAGCACTCCCGTGTCCGTTCTGGGGGAAATGCTGCTTCTGGGAATATTCTTCCTGGCAGATTCACTTCACTTCCTTGTGGTTGTGGGTGCTGGCTCATGTTGGCTGCTGTCCACCAGGGCCCATGACAGCCCCAGCTGCCATCTGGCTCCCTCTGTCTTCAGGCGGGTAGTACAGAACCTCCCTAGCTGGATGCCCTGCCTCCTTTGGAGCTCTCTTGCTTCTTTTTTGTGACCCACCCTGAAAAAATGCTCTGCTGTGAAAAGGACCCTGTGACTGATCGAGCCCCACCCGGATAACCTTTTCTTAAGGCCACCTGCACCGTGGGACGAACCTAGCCCAGCCCGCTCAGAGTCCCACAGGTGACGCAGGGTGAGCGCACCCACAGGACGGCTCCAGACCTGCATGGTTTTCCTTCAGCTGCAACTACCTAGCCTCACCCAGGAGCACAAACAACACAACCCGGCCTCAGTGCTTGTGTGCCAAGCCTGAAATAGGTCACACTGAGTACATCAGGAGGACCCCAGGGCTGGTTCCCTTTGGGGGCTGCAGGGGACTTATTCCCTTATCTCTTCCAGCCTCCCAAGGTCTGTGGCCCTGCTAGGGTCATGGCCACACCACGCTGGTCTCTGCCTCCACTCACCACCATCTCCTCAGCTTTCTGATTCTGCCAGCTTCTTTTTAAAAGGACACTTATGAATATATTTTCCCAGGAAAGTGATCTCCATTTCCATAATCCTTGCAATAAATTATACTTGCAAAATCCATCGATATATTTGGTAATGTACAGATTGCTGGGATGAGCTATAGCTCAGCAGAACTACCGGAGGAGCTATCTTAGAATTCCTTTGAAGATTTTTTTTAATATACACATTTTTATTGGGGTACACTACAATCCGCAGTGTTACTCTCGAGGTGAGGAGCTGGTACGCAGAAGGATGCATTGTCATTCTGCTTAGACCCCACTCTCCTCTCCTCCCCCCTCCTGCATTCTTGGACCCTTCTCCTACACAGTGTCTTGTACATGTGTGTAACACACCAGGATCTCACTCCTCGCAGGGACCCGGTACATGTTCACCGTACGTATACACCACACATCACGTTTCTTTTATGAAAATCTTTCTTCGCTCTCTCTTCTCCCCCCTTCTCCTTCTCTTGGTGCCCTTCCTGAGATCAAAGGCCTGGTCTGCTATTTCCTGTTGTCTGCCTTTCACTTTGCTGTTATATTTATTTCTTGAATTTCTCATATGAGAGAGATCGTGTGCTATTTAAGCTTGTGCGTCTGAGTGGTTTAATTCAGCGCTATGCTCTAAAGGTGCATTCACTGTCCTGCAGATAACTCAAGTTTGTCCTTCTTTATGGCAGAGTATCATTCCACTGGGCAAAATGACACCTTTTCTTTATTCTCCCATCTGTTAGTGTACATCTAAGTCACTCCCAAGATTTAACTATTACAAGTGGCGCTGCTGCACACATTAATATGCATGAGCCACTGCAATGATGTCTTTAACACTTTTGGGAGGATAACTAGACTAGGAATAGCTGGGTTAGATGGAATTTCTACCATTAGCGTTTTGAGAGATCTCCATCCTGATTTCCCTAGTGACTGCATGAGGGCCAGCCAGATAGCTCAGCAGGTTAAAGTGCTTGCTTGAGCAGGGGCAGGGACCAGGGTTTGATCCCCGGCACGCTGTGCTGGCCCCACCCCCAGGGCGTACTGAGATGGGACTGGAGGATCACTCCGAGCCTGATCTGTATAGTGAGATCCTGTAGAGTGCATATTAAAATACAAAAAGAAAACAAAAAACAGTGATTGCATGAGCTTGCACTCTCTGACATGGTGGAGCTTCCCCAGCCTTCTCCAGCACTTGCTATCAGTTTCTTTATGGGGACAACACAGCCACCCTTTCTGGAGTGAGGTGAAGTCGCAGTGTTGCTCTAATCCATATTTTTTTTAATGTCAGTGATGTTGAGCATATTTTCATGCATTTATTTGTATTTCTTCTTCTGAGAATTGTCTGTTCATTTCAGTCATCTACTTTGGGAATGAATCTTTTAATATGGGTGGTTCAATTTTGGGGGGACCTTTATGTATTCTAGGTACTCCTTCATCTGAGGAACAGCTCCTCACTTTGTTGGTTGTTCCCTTAACGGTGCAGAAGCTCTTTGGTTAGATATTATCCCATCCTTGTGGGGCTGGGTTCTGTTCAGAACATCCTTGCCTGCATCTATGTCTTCAATAATTTTACCATTTTGTCTTCCAGTAGTTTCTGTTTTAATATTTAGATCTTTGATCCATTTTGTTTTTAGTTCAGTACATACTGAGAGAGGTGGGCCAACATTCAGTCTTGCGCATATAGACAGCAAATTTTCCCATCACCATTTTTTTCTCCAGTGTTCTGGTGTTTTTGTTTTTTTTTTTTAAAGAGGAACAATACAATACAGGAAACATTTTATAAGATTATTTTATAATGAATCACCTAAAGAGCCATATTCCAAGAGTGCAGGAAATCTACCAACACACTAAAGATTAAAGAAATAAGCTGAGGGCCTGGACTCTAATGTCCTGCAGGATCCAGCTGAAGACCTGAGCTCATAACAGCGAATCCTCTGAGTCCAACAGGAAGCCTAGAGCCCACATCAATGTCTCATGCAGGCCTGCTTCAAGGGTCTGGGCTGAGAAGGCCCAAAGGTCAGTGGTGGAGGCTAGAAAGTCTATACCAGTGGAATAAAGGATCTGCACTAGCAGGCTAAGGGATCTACACTGGATCGAGGAAGGAACACTCAAGGTAAGAACCAGCATTCCCTCACAAGTACCACAGCCATCTTCAGCGACAATGAAGTCCTGAGCTCCTCCAGTGATGAAGAAAGCTGAGTTCCCATCAGGAAAGCCAACCTGAGAAACTTGTCCATGAAGCTGAGCAGTGCACCGACTTCCCCTGTGGAGCCAGAAAACAATGCTCAAGGAGAGGACCAGAGCTCTCCCAAAAGGAACCACAGCCAGTCTCAGTTGCAAAGAGGCCCACGCTCCTCTCTTACGAGAACAGCCAAGTTCATCAGGAAAGCCAACATGACAAGGTCCTCCAGAAGAATAGCCCAAGAGAACCAGCACCGTCTACAAAAAGCTTCTCTAAAAGCATCCCAACAGCCTCTTGGCAGCTTCTGCCTCTCCCCCTGCTGGCGGCCATCCTCAGCTGGGCCTCCCACACCCAGCACCACGCTGGCTCAACTCAGCTGGTGCAACAAGCTGACCACTAAGTAACAATCCACTCCACTCCATCAAAGGTTTTGGCCCCCTTGTCCAAGAGCAAGTAGCTGACAGTTCCTGGAGTTGCTCCTGCAGCTGGTATTCTGTTCTACTGATCCACAGTCTGGTATGTTTTTGACTGGTAGCATGTATTTTATCACTGTAGCTTTGTGGTATAACTACAACTCTGAGAATGTAGTGGCTTCTGCCTTGCTTTTGTTGCAGAGCATTGTTTTTGCTATTTTCAGTCTTTTATATACTTAGGGAAGGGTCTACAAGGTGTTCAGGGTCTCACTACGACATCAGACATGCAGTCATCTGTCTGTTTACAACCTCCCTGGTGCTGTGACTACCGGCACACGCTACCTTGCCCAGTCTCAACCACCCTCTCAGCGTGCCCTGGACGCAGGTCCAGCCCTGCAGGCCTGGGGAAGATTTGCACATACTGAGCCATTCTGTTGAGCCATTCCTACAACCCTTAATAAAGCCTATTGCTCGTGATGGACAATCTTTTTGATAATTTGCTGCATTGTGTTTGCCTACATCTTATGAGGGATTTTTTCCACTTATTTTCATTGAAGAGATTGGTTGTGGTTCCCTTTTTATTGGATCCTTTTCTCATTTTTGGAGTCAGGTCAATGCTTACTTTCATAAATGATTTTGGGAGTACGGTTTTGAGTTCATCAAAGAGTTGAAGGAGTGTTGGTGTTAGATTTTCTCTAATGTTCTTGTAGAACTTGGGAATGAATGCACTGAGGCCTGGGGTTGGCTTAGCTGGTAGGAGTCTTTATGCTTCAATTTCATTGGGTGATAATGGATTATTCAAGATTTTTTTCGTCTTACTGGTTCAGCTCTGATACTTGGTATTATTTAGCAACCTACACATTTCTACTGAATTCTCACATTTTATTAGAGTAGCGGTTCTCATAGTAGTTACCAATAATCCAGATTTTAGCAGAATCTGCAGTGATATTGTCTTTTCCATTTCTTGTTGCATTGGCTTGGGTCTCTCCAGGGATTGGGGCTGGAGAGATGGCTCAGTAGAATAAGCACTTCCCTGGCAAGTGCAAGAGCCTGAGTTCAATCCCCGGGTCCACAAAAAAAAAAAAAAAAAAAAAAAATTGTTCAGGGATTCATCAATTTTATTTATTCATTCCTTTCTGATTTCTTTGTTTTAAATGTAATTAGTTTATGATACCTTTTAGGTATACACAGTGATCATACTCATCACAGGGCCTGCACCTGGACGTGATATAACTTGAATTGTCTTTTCTCCTTCCCTTTCCTTCCCTTCCCACAAGCCCTGCTTCCCTCCCCATTCACAAAGATTTGTTTCCGTTTTATCCTTTTCTCTTTTCCCTTCCTTACTTTCCCCCTCTCTCCTCCCCAGTCCTCCTTTCCTCTTGAACAATTGCTTCCCATCTCACCATGTCTCTTACACAATTTGTTTCTTATTTACACTTCCAGTTTCTCACACAGGAGAGACAACGCAATGTATACACGTGTCTCTGATTCACTTCACTGAAGACATGGCCTCAAGGTCCATCCATGTAGCGGTAAATGTCTCAAGTTCACCCTCTTCACAGCAGAGCAGTACCACCTTATATAAAGAAAACCACGTCTTCTTCATCTGTTCAGTGGTTGATGGGCATTTGGATTGTTTCTAAGATCGAGGTATCACAAGCCGTGCTGCCATAAGCGTGTGTACACACACCACCGCAGTAAGATGCTTTTTATTCATGAAGATACCAAGAAGGTGAATAGCTGAGTCAAATGAGATCTCTCCTGCTAGCTTGTTTTTTTTTTTTTTTTTTTTTTTTTTAAAGAATTTCCACACTGAATTCCACGGTGATCACACACCTACCAACCGTAGAAAAATATGCCCTTCACCCCATCACCCTGCCAGAATTCATTATTGGCTGATCTTTTTCTTCATAGCTGTTCTTCCTGGAGCGAGCTGGAATCTCAATGCTGCTTTAATGTGCATCTCTTAGATGAACACTGATGTTGAGCATTATTTCATGTTTTTATTTGCCGTTTGTATTTCATCTGAGAAGTATGTATTCATCTCAGACACCCATTTCTGAACTGAGTCTTTGAATTTAGGGGATTGGATTTTTTTTTTTTTCATTTCTTTATACTTCTAGATATTAGTGCTTTGTCTGAGGAACAACTGGCTAAATTTTTTTTTCTACTCCAAGTTATTGTTTTCACTCTGCTGTTGATTTCTTCTGCTGTGCAAAATGTATATTCTGTATTTCTTTTTAATAAGGTGAGATCCCAGTTATTGGTACTTCATAGTGTTTCCCACATGATCTCAGTTTTGTTCCTGAAGTCTTTTCCTGGGCCTGTGTCTTCAAGAGTTCTACTGATTTTCTTTTCCAGCAGATTGTTTTAGTGTTTAGATCTCTGATCCATTTTTATTTTAATTTATTTTAATTTAAGTGCATGGGTCTAGTTTTAGTCTTCAGCATGTGGCAAGCCAGATTTTCCATCAACATTTATTAAAAACCCTGTCTTTCTTCCAAGGAACGTGTTTGTCCTACAATTCATTTGGAGCCAGAAGACACCTAGATTAGCAAAAGCGACTCTGGACTACAAATACAAGACAAGGGTATCACAACTCCTGACTTGAAGTTATATTACAGAGCTATTGTGATTTAAAAAAAAAAAATGCATGGTACTGGAAGAGGAAAAAAAAAAGCCAGAGAACTAATGGAATGAATTGGGAGATGCAGAAACAATCCCAAGCACACTTGGCCACCTTATTTTTGACAAAGGGATTTATTTTATTCATTGATTTCCTTCCTAGTACTAGCTTTGGATTCATGTTGCTTTTGTCATCCTCCAGTTATCTACATGAGCTTGTTCTGCTGTCCTCAGGCCTACCACTGTGACCTTATGACTACTTCCACTGTGTTCGTAAGGTTCCGTGTGCTGGACTCCATATGTCATTTGCTACATGAGCTGTGCGGTATCTCCCCAGATCTCATCTGCAACCCACTGATTATTCAAGAGTGTAGTGTTTAATTCCCATGTGCTTGCATGGCTTCTTTCGCCATTGATTTCCAGTTTCCCTGCACAACCATCTAATAATACGCATGGGATATTTTCAGTTTCTTTGCATTCACATTGTTGTGGGATAGCATGGATTTTTGGAAAAAGTCATATTTGCTGCTGAGAAAAATGTGCAACCTGTTGGTGGTAGAACAGTGTGGAAATCTCTTTGTAGGTTTGGGTTGACTCTGATATGTCTTTGTTAATTTTTTATTCTAGTTGATCAGTTTACTTATGGCAGTGTCCTGTTGAAGTTCCCCATTATAATTTTGCTAGTGGTTATCCGATGTTTTATGTCAGGTAGTGTTTGTTTTATGAAATTAAGTGCACCAGTGTTTGTGACAAATCTGTTTATAATTTTCTTGCTGAATTGTTCCTTTAACAAATATGTATGATCTTCTGATCAGCTTTTCCTTGAAATCCACTCTCTTTAAAATTTGGAAGTCTACTTCTGCTTTGTGGGTTCTTCTTGCTTGGAATATTGTCTTCCAACCTCTGATCTTCAATCAGTGAATTTCCATTGAAGTTCAATGTGTTTCTTGTATACTATATACTACTGAGTTTTGTCTTTTTAAAAAATTAATTTCATTGAGAAAAAAATAGCAATGAGACAGTTTCAAAACCAATTAGTAGGACAGTTTCAATAATTAATATATTGCATATTGTTGTCTTATTATTCATTGTACAAGATGTAGACATGATATCCTGTCCACAAACACTAATACAACAAATCTTTTTATTCATTGAATTAAGAGAATGTAGCTGTATATCTATCCTATTTTGAATATACAACTACAAATGGTCATTCATTTCTATCCCCTTTTTTTGTTTAGTTTTGTCAGAGAAGGGTAATTTAAATTGTTATTTAAATATTGTAGGTGCATGAATTCAGCAAAATATTCCAATATAGTCCAGTAGTCCATAATAGTAGTGGGTTTTCCATAGGACTGGAATGTCAGAAGCTGTTGAAGCCTGTTACAGCTCAGCCTATTAATATGGCTTTACTTTTTATACCTCATTTTTATACTTTTTTGCTGGATGGTTAAGACTAAAATAAAACAAGAAATGTGTAACAAGAAACATAACTTTTATATCTGACAATGTTAGTCAAGTCCCCTCAGGATTTATACCATCCCTGTACCACACATTGTAGACCCTTTGTCAGTGTCAGCCATGTGGATGAGTCACGGCCATTGCTTGACCAATTTGTTCTCTGTGAAAGCCTGAGAGAATGTTTTATCTCCATGTGACTCCCCTTAGGCACACTCTACATCATTGATCACATTCCTCTGTGGCTCCATAATCTTTTTTTTTTTTTTTTTTTTTTTTTTTGCGAACTTTCTTAAGCATTTACTCTTGAGACATGATGGAAAAACCAGAAGTACACATGGAAAAGACATCACAGAAGATCAGACATGAATGATCAAATAAAGATGCCACCAGAAAAGCTTAGTGATTGTTAGCTGCACTGAAGCTCCAATTCTGAGAGCATGACATGATACAGGGCTGAAGGGATGCATAACTAGTATTCCTCTCCTTCCTCCTCACCCTCTCCTTCCACAGAATCCACACCAACCTCCTCATAATCCTTCTCAAGGGCAGCCATGTCCTCCCGGGCCTCAGAAAACTCC
>PVKA01031617.1:0-26135 GCA_004027165.1 Ctenomys sociabilis | reverse complement strand
TCTTTTTTTTTTTTTTTGGCCGAACCTGGGATTGAACTCAGGCCCTTGTGCTTGCCAGGGAAGCACTTGTTCCACTGAGCTATCTCCCCTGCCCCACACTTCACTTCTTTGTGTGGTGAACATTCAACTTTTTCTATTCTAGCTATTTTTATTTTTTAAAAATAGTTTGGATTGGTGCATTTTAGATATATCATGTATCACATTCATCACAGGAAATTGCACCTGTACATGATCATTCTTGCTGGGGAGATAGCTCAGTGGCATAAGCACCTGTTTACAAGTACAAGGTCCTGAGTTCGATCCCTGGTACAAAAAAAATATTTTTTTCCCCATTCCTTTCCCTTCAACCCCTGTTCTCCTCCTCATTTACATGAAGTTTATTTCCATTTGCCCTTCTATTTTATTCTTTTTCTTTTTCTCAGCCTTCCTTTTCCCTTCCCCCATTCTCCTCATTTGAATATTTTCTCCCTAATTATTCTCTAATTATCCTATTTTTCTTCTTTTTTTGTGGTACCAGGGCTTGAACTCAGGACCTTCTACTCACCAGGCAAACACTTATTCCACTGAGCTCTCTCCTTGGGCCCTTTATTTTACATTTTTGTCCTTATTTACACTTTCAGTTTCTCACACCAGAGAAGCAGTGTGGTGTTTTACACATGTGTGTCTGACTTATTTCACCTAAGATTGTAATCTCGAGGTGCATCTATTCACCTAGCACTATCTCAGTTTTATCCTTCTTTATGGATAAATAGTACTGTACTATATGGGTGTTCACTGCTTTGGAGCTGACTCTCCTCTTCTTCTGGAAGCTTGTGGCTCAACCTTCGGTTGGGCTTTTGAGCTTACTGTGAACTTTTCCTGTCGTGGGTATGCACCACTATGAATTTTCCTTGTAGGACTGCTTTTGTTGTCCTGTGAGTGTCCTGTAAATGTCCCATAAGTTCCAGGATGTTGTATTGTCATCATTGTTTAATTGCAGAAACAGTCTTAATTTCTTCTTTAATTTCATCTGTGACCCCTGGATGTTCAGGAGGGTGCTATTAGCTACTTTTAAATAGATAATTATTATTCACTAGAATTGCTCTACTGTGCCATTAAACTTAATCTTAGCTGTTTTTGTTCCTATTCTGTTCTTATGACCAACCTTACTCTATCCTTCCTTATCCTTATCCTTCCCAGACTCTGATAACACTACTCTACTTAGTCACACTGCTGGCTTTACTCTACTTAAGTAAGATAAACTTTTCAAGCTTCCATTGAGTCTCACAGTTTTAATGGACAACTATTTTCATTATAATTTTAAGTATTTTTAAATTCCCATTGTGAGTTCTGTATTACTTAGGAAACAGTGTTAGCATTTCCAAATCCATAGTAATATTCAATTGATCTGTATCTTACTGAGTTCTTCACTTGATCTTAGCCAACAGACCGAGAAGCGATTCTTGCTGAGTTCTTACTTGTTTATTGGCACTGGGGAATTGAACTCAGGACCTTGCGCTTGCCGGCCAGATTCTTGTGTTGCTGTGCTATCTCCCTAGTCCCTTGAGTTCTAATTTACATGCATTGTAGTCATAGAACAGAGTCTGTGGGATGATGATTGGCTTTTGAGACAGGGTCTTGCAGTGTAGTCTAGGCTGGCCTCCTGCCTCAGCCTTCCAAAATGTTGGCATCACAGATGTGCACACCACACCTGGCCTGGTGATGACTCTGTGGACTGAGACTTGTTTTGACCTTTGATCTCATATGTGGTCAGTTAGAATTCCTTAATCAGTGGTCAAGGATGTAGCTCAGCGAGAGTACCTCTGGCTTCCATCTCTAGCAGCAGGAAAAAATGTCTAATCTAGTAGGATTTCTTTTAAGAATTCTTTTATTTTTGGTCTTTTTGATATAAGGTTTCACTGTGCAGGTTAGGCTGGCTTTGAACTCACTTTGTAGCCCAGGCTGGCCTCACTTGTGGAGATCCCCCTGCCTCAGCTTCCTGAATGCTGTGCCACCACGACCAGCAAGAATTCTTTTTTTTTTTTTTTTTTTTTTTTCAGAATCAGGGATTGAACTCAGGCCCTTCTGCTTGCCAGGGAAACACTTATTCCACTGAGCCATCTCCCCTGCCCCAGCCATCTCTCTGGCCCCCTAGCAAGAATTCTTAAGTGTACTGATACATTTTGACTTATTTTTTTATTATCTTTCTGTTTTTCTCCCCTTATGTTTCTTTCCTTCTGTTTAGTTCATTCTCTCTGGATTTATTCAGTTTGTTAATTTTCTTATTCCTTTTTTCCCCCTTTATTGACTTGGAATTCATTTTTTCTGGTAATCACTTTTGAATTCTACCCTGAATACCCAATGAAGTCTAAAGTTATTAGTATTTAAATCCCTTCCCCCTCAAATACAGAGACTTTTGATTCCTTTGGCTACAGATTTGCTTAATTTTCCTGTGCAGTATTTCAGTTGTTTCTGCTTCCACAGGTTATCATTATCTTATGCACTATCAAATAGATTAATCTACATGCTTATTAATTTCTTTTGTTCACCCTTCTGTCTGGCACCTAGTTCTTCTTTCTCAGATAATTTCTCTTTTTCTTCCAGCACATTCTTAAACGCTTCCTTTTGTAAAGATCTGCCACTGATAAACTTTCTTTGGCTTTCTCTATCTGCAAACAATACAGGTAGCTCCATTTCATCACCCTCCTCACCAGATACTTTTGCTAGATTCACAATCCCAGGCTGATAGTTATTTCCTCTCAGAGCTTTGAAAATACTCCTGGCTTTCAGTGGTGCCTTTGACAGGGATGTGGTCCAATTATCCCTCGTTTGTAGATTGTGTGTGTTTCCCACATAGCTGCTTTGAAGATCTCTTTGGTGTCCGACACTCGCTACTCCACTCTGGCTACTTGTGGATCTCCTTTCATTCGTCTTGCTAGATATCTCTTACCGGCTCCGGCATCTGTGAACTCCTGTGTTCATCAGTTCTCAAGCACTCTCAGCTGCCGTCTCTTCAAATGTTGCCCTTGATTCTCCTCTTGGAACTTTCATCCTATCCCTCATAGTTCTGACTTCCTCTCCTATTTCTCCTTTGCTTGTCTCTGGGCTGAAACTGATTGGTTATCAGTTCTTCAGTTCTGTCTGCTAGATGATTCTGTCTCATCTGTGACATCTGTAATGTTCATTGAACCCATTCGCTGAATTTTCAACCTCAGCAGCTTTCGTTTTTGTTTCTAAAAGCTCTGTTTTGTTCTTTTGTAGATCTGATTAGACTTTTTTGTGATCCTTTCTTACTTGATCACTTTTCAATTTCATTTTTAAAAATTTTAATTATTGCTGAAACATTGTGTCTCATGCCTGTAATCCCAGAACCTGGGTAGCTGAGGCAGGAGAATCTCTGTGAGTTTGAAGCCAGGCTGGGCTTCCTAGTGAGTTCAAGGCTAAGCTGAACTACACAGGTAGTCTTTATCTCATAAAACAAAACAAAACTTCAATTTTAGTTGTTTCATATACTCTAACATAGTAACTTCAATTTATCATTCTTAGAGCTCTAAATCAATTATACTTTTTAATTCATCTAAAATCACCTCCTTGTATGTCTGGTAATTTTTTTTTTTAAAGTTATGCTTTCTATGTATATTCTTTGGGACAGCCAGTGCCTGCTGTGTGGGATTTGTTTGCTGTCTGATCTATACTGCAATTAAGAGTAATAATACTTATTGTATGGATTCATTGGAAATACCAAATGACACTCATCTGGAAAGCACTCATCTCTGTGCTTGATATATAGTAGGTGCTCAAAAATGTCTATGTTTTTTTCCTGGTAATGATTGGATTCTTTCAGGTTCAGAGCCTCGTGTTATTTATTTCATTGATTCCCTTTCTACCTAGCTCAAGACTGGCACAAAAGAGGCACTTAGTAAATATCTGATAAATGAGTGTGTGTACAGCTTTCGGGTGGGACCTCACCTCTTGTTCCCACTCTACTTCTGTAGCCCGAGCCTCTGCGCTATTTTGCCCTGTAGTGCTTTGAGACCTGTCAGAAAATGAACTAGGAGCAAGCATGCTGGCCGGTGCTTGTAATACCAGAGTTCTGGCTGGCTGAGACCAGAGGCAGGCAGGTTTGAGCCCAGTCTGGACAAGAGACCCTGTTTGAAAATGTAAAAAATAAAATAAAATAAAATAAAATGAAGCAGATATAGGTCAATACAAAGGCCCTGGGTTCAATCCTTGATAACATTCACTTCTATCCCCATTCCTTTGTTAAAAACAGAAAAGAAAACCAACTGTGGACTTCTGCTCTCAGAAGACAAAATCCATCCAAACAAAGACATATGGATGACACCCTACTTTTTTTTTTTCTCATGACCTCACACTTCCCAGGCAGGTGCTGTGCCACTGAGCTATGTCCCAGACCACGTTTATTTGTTTCTGTGTGCTACACAGTCTGCATGTCACCCCCATGTTTGCTTGACGCAGTGTTCTCTCTGCTTATATTGAAAACCCTCCACCTTCTCTTGCTGTCAGATTGCTTAGAAGGCTTTATCGTTATGTCACATCCCTTAGAAGCCTATTTAAAAATTTGTTCCTGGAAATATATGTTTCTGTGAAGGAGCTGATCCATTTCCTCTTTCCTGGTAGTGTCAGAACTTAGTTTCAGTTATTTTGCCCAGGCTTCCAGGAATCTCAAGGCCAACACTTTCAGGATCAATCTCAGCACCTGTAGCAACCCTAAGAGTGCTATTTTTTTCTCTTGAGTAATAAGAACACCAAATTAAAGAGTCTGTGGTAAAACCACTTCTTATCGTTTTGGGTAAAAGATGAAGTCCAGATGGGTTTCAGATCTATGATCACTGCCATTTGGGGCACGAACTCTTCAGCCAGATCATGCCAGTACAAACCTGCCTCTGCCTGTCACCCGCTCTGCACCCTCCTGCAGGTGTGCCTGCTCCTTAGCGGATGGACTGGGTCCCTGGTAACTCATGGTGCTTCCCTCTGGGCCTGATCTGGTACTTTCATGGATTCAGTTCTTAGAGCTCTGGAGAGGAGATGAGGAGGATAAAGATGGAGAAAAGGCCTTTGGTGAGGAGCAGTGACCTGGGCAAGTGCTGCTCAGAGGGCACAAGGGCCAACCCTTTGAGGCCACAGAGGAGTCGGGCAGAGAGAGAGGGAAGACAGGCACTCTTGTCAACAGGGGAGGGGTGGGGCCCAGGCCCTTCAGTCCTCCTGGGACTTAGGCTGGGTCTCAGCCATGGGGGTAGGGTTTCCTACTGTAGGAGCTTTGCTCAGAGTGACCCCTCATCTTGGGTTTAGTATTTGGTCCTTGGTGATGGTTGTATCAGCAAGCGAGATCTGCAGGGGGGAGGAGGCCTGTTATGGAGAGAGGTAGAAGGCGGTTGCTGCCTTTGAGTCAGCTTAGTGTCTCAGGCACATGAGGACCAAGCAGCAGGGACCACAGTGTCCAGGGATTTAGAGGAGGGGATCAGCTGAGCAGAGACATTTTCTGAAGAAAAGCTTTGGTAGAGGTGACAGTGGAGGTGGGATGGGACCCAGGGGAGAGAATGGGATGGAGTAGCCTATGCCAGGGTCAGAGGGGACAGCAGAGCTGTGGCGATGGAACCTCTGCTGCTTTAAGGGCAGCACAGAGCGTGGCTCCAGGGCAGCCTCCCCTTCCACCCTGCTGTGGCCCAGAGCAGGCATCCAGCAACCTTAGCCAGTAAGAGTTGAGATAGAGGACCTAGGTGGGATCACTGTGCTGGGCACGAGGTGGTGCTGATGGAGAACCAGGCCCTCTTCTTTCTGCTTTTGCATTGACAGCCCTCTGCCTTGCCATAATGCCAATGTCCCAACAGGGCTGGGACAGCCAGAGGCAGCACCCCCTTACTGCTCCCCCACCCGGTACCCTGCTGCTCCAAGTTCCTTCCAGTCTGATTGCAGATTGGATTCCAGGAAAGCTAGTGATGGCCGCTGCACCAGCTGGCTGGATGGGGTGAAGAGGGGTGCTTGCAGAAGTCCAGCATGAGCTTATGAGGTCCTTTCAAGAGTGAATTTCTTTTTGTTGCTATCTTTTTGGTACAGGGTTGCAGGCTGGTCTCAAACTCACAAGGATCCTCGTGCCTCAGCCTCCTGAGTGTGCCACTGCCTCCATGCGGCTGAGACAAATGTTTTTAACTGCTAATACAAGGGGAAAAAATCCTTGCTGGGGCAAGGGCTGAATGCTTGGGGCTGAACACACAGGAGAAGAAAAAGAGCTGAGTGGCAGAGTGGATCTGAGCAGGAGGGCCAGGCAAGCCCCTCGCATTGAAGACAGGTTCTGCAGGTGGGGGGTGTGAGGTGGGGAGCAAGACAGGGAGGATTTAACCCCCAGAATCTGTTCAGAATGTTGTGGGCACAGAGACAGTATAAGATCAGGGCGTCTTAGTTTGGAATTTTCCATAATGACAATACTTGAAAAGAAGAGCACACAGTGGTTTTGTGCAATCCCTAAATCGTCACTGAGGGCCCCTGAAATGCACGGCCAGCTCCAGGATGTCCACGGGCAGGCCTCAG
This sequence comes from Ctenomys sociabilis, assembly GCA_004027165.1. Classification (NCBI taxonomy): domain Eukaryota; kingdom Metazoa; phylum Chordata; class Mammalia; order Rodentia; family Ctenomyidae; genus Ctenomys; species Ctenomys sociabilis. Next base: position 19,607 of record PVKA01031617.1, on the reverse strand, counting down.
TGGACTCTTGATAGCCCATCTGCCCCAGATAGGGTTCAGCCACCTTCTCTAGGCTTGGAGTGATATTTTTTTGAAAAATGTCTCCCTAGGACAGAGAAGACCTTTCTAAGCAAGGCTTAAAACTCAGAAGCCATAAAGAAAAACAGTTAGATTTGACCTCATAAAAATAAAAATCTCCTACAAGACATACAATCCCATAAAAGAAGTTAAAAGACAAGCAATACACTGGGCATTGAAGGGGAAAAGGGAAAATAGCCTTAACTCCCCCTAAAGTGTCTTCAGTACCAGGAGGGAAATTTAGGAGGAAATGTATGGGAGGGAAATTAGGAGGAATAATTTATCTGAGAGTAGTCTGGGTACCAGGCCTTCCCTGCTGGGCCAGCTCTGAATTAATGTGACACATCTTTCTCTATCTCCCAGAAATGAGATAACCCTTTTAAAAAGAGGACCTTTTCAAATGGGGAGGAGTTTGTCATCTGCTTTTCCTGGCTTCCTATTAGATCCCTGGGGAAAATGTTGGTGTCAGTATCCTGACACATTTCACGTAAAGACCCATGAGGCTCCAGGCCACAAAGGTTTTTGTGACATCTACTGCAAACCATATAAGCGGCCAAGTTCCAGTGGTGCTTAGAGCCATCTGCGTGTCTCCCTGATCTGAGCCCGCTAGGGGGCCTTGCCAGTTATCTCAGTTGTTTAAAGCGCCGCTTGGGCAATGCAGTCAGTCACAGGGGACTGCAGTTCGATCCCCAGCTCCACAAGTCTCACCATACCTGCTTTAAGGCAACCTGAAATAGTTAAAAAAAAAAAAAAAGAAAGTCCTGAAGTCCATGGATTGAGTCCCCTCCAGCAGCCTGGCATGAAGAGTACCCTCCCTGTCTCAGTCTTCTGTGATCAGAAGCCAGCTTGAAGGGAGGGAAGGGTACAGGCCAGCTGTGGCTGCTTGAGCTGGAGATGCTGAGAAGGAGGATTTGGGGCTGCAGAAAGACTAGCCCAGCATGGTTTGGTGGCTGAGTCCAGCTCTCAGGAGCACCCAGCCTCCTGCTGCAGGTGTACTAACAGAGAGACAGAGCCTCTCTGCCCTGCCAAATGGCTGCTGACATCCTCGGAGTTCTGTGTGTGTGTGTGTGTGTGTGTGTGTGAGAGAGAGAGAGAGAGAGAGAGAGAGAGAGTATTTGGGAGGTGGTGAGGCATCTTGTTGTGCTCACTTACATACTGAGGGGAGGTGGGGCTCATGCATAGATCAAGGACTTGGTTGGTGGTACTGACCAGAGGGGAGAAAGAGAATTGGTCAGAGGAGCAGACCTCTCCCTTTGGGGACTGCTGTGTCACTGTGGGCCCCAGGGGTAGACAAAGTCACTTGTAAGAAGTTGCCATGTGTTGGGAACAATAGGGTTGCCTCAGATGGCATCCTTTGATTTACTGGCCTGCAGAATGACTGACCATGTGAAGAGGAGCAGAGCTCCAGCTCGTTCAGGCTCAGTTCTTGTGGTCCTCAAGGCACAGGACGAAGCCAAATACAAATGGGAAACCTGGGTCCTAATGGAAGAAGCCTCATGGGGAATTCACCTTGAGATTCTTGAGGCAGCGAGCCTTGCAAGCTGGTTATTTACATTTGTTCTCCTGAAGCCCAGAAGCAGGATTGGGAGGGATCCCTTGCCTAGAGTGCCCTGTCCTGTCCTATTGGGCTTGACAGTCACCCTGCTGGAAACACCCTGTATGTGTTTCCTGCTGGAATTGACCTAAATGGAGACTTTTTTTTTTTTTTTAATTAAAGAAATGCTTTGGTGGCTGGACTGCTGAAGTCTGGGCCGCTCTTCCTACCTCCCTGGCTACTGGACAAGCACTTGTTTTTGTTTTGGGCTTAAACAAGGAAAGAACTTTTATCAGTCCCGTGCAAAGGTCCTGAGAGAGCCGCCTTGGGCTGGTGAGGGGCTCGAGTGTTCATGGACATAGGCTCCTTCCAGTCTGCTGTTCCCACTCCCAGGGTGTGGCCCTCTTCTCATTGTCCAAGACGGCAGCGCCTTGGTTTAGCAAATAGGTTGGAGGGTGTCTTAGTTACTCTTCTCTCATTGCTGGGATCAAATACTCAAACACCTGAATTAAGGAAGGAAAGGTTTATTGAGCTCCCAGTTAGTGGAGGCTTCAGTCCTTGGCTGGCTCCAAGGCAGAGTGGCACATGGCAGAGGGCAGCAGCTCATGGTGGCAGAGAACAGCAAAAGGCAAAGGGGGGAGCAGCGGCTGCCATGCTAGCAAGCCTCTCTCCTTTCCTTATATTGTGCTCAGGCTACGCGCCCAGGGCAGGTGTAGCACACCCATAATGCCAGCACTGGATGGTAAATTAAATCCCAAGCTCGAGAAGCCGCCCCAATGCCTGCATGAGGCTTCGCGGGGACAAGTAGACACAAACCATCACAGAGAACAGGAGAAATGGATGTAAGCAGCAAGCTCAAGCTTTAGTATTATTTTTTATCTTTCTTTTAAGTAAGTCCCAGAAGTTGTCACACAACACACACAACCACAATATGAGGCCATGGCAGACCTAGCTGCAAGGGAGGCTGGGGCATGTGCTTGTCATTTGGAGGGAGGGCACATTTGTCAATGGGGCAGTTTAATGGAACGTGGATGAGTACCTTGGGGATATCTTGACTTGAGCCAAAAGGACAGCAACATCAAATTGTAGCACTTCTGATTTACGCAGCGTGCTTGTCACTATTGATACCAAGTGTCACCCATACATTGCCACCATTCCCCCTAACAGTCTGTGAGGCAGCTACAAGAGTTATCTCCATTTTATATATGGGAAAGAAAGCACAAGTGACTGAGTTGAGGCAGCACAGCCAGAAGGTGACTGGGACGGGATCGGAACTCAGGCAGCCTCCCTTTAGGGTCTACACGCTTGGCTCCTGCACCGTTCTGTCTGTGCCCATGTGGGCTGCTGTGTGTGATTCACCCTGTGCCACCCTTCAGCAAGGAGGCTGGCTCCAGGAGTCAGAGAAGGGACAGAACTGGCTGGCCTCCAGGATCCCTTCCTGAACAGGATGCCCCTAGGTGGTGCCAGCCATGGAAGTGGGCACAGGGTTGTGCAGGAAGCACAGAGCAGCACTGGAGGCTGCACTCTGTCTCATGGTAGGAGAGACTGGGGACTTTACCCACGTTCAGAGGCAGGTGGAAAGAGTTAGGTAGGCTGGGGTGAGCCACAGGAAGAGTGACGGACTACCCCGCAGAGGAGCATCTGTGGTGTTAGGTGGACAGGCCGTCACTAAGAATGGGATTCCCCTGGATAGAGCCCGAGGACTGTGACCCTGCTCTCTAGGGGTCAGAGCGTGAGAGGTCGGGCTGGTGAGAATCAGAACTGGGAGCAGGGGCTTCCTAAGTTGCTCATGGGCTGGCTCTCAACTTCTCAGTGGTGTGGGAAGATGGCAGAACTTTGCCTGCAGGAGACAGTCTGTCCACCCAATAGAGGCACTGGGGGAATGGAGAGAACCCTCTAGACCTGAGAATCAAACAGCTGGAGAGGTCCAAGCTCCTTGCCGTGGCTTCCAGGCAGACTGGCCAGACTACTCTGTCCTCTCAGGGCACAGTGACTGTGTTGGGGCTCCTCAGCTTAGCCAGAGGGACTCTTCTATCTGGCTGGGACAAGTACCCTTTGTCCATGGGATAGGCATTCAACATTCTTGCAGGGTTCTGGGTGTTGCTTGCTTCAGAGTACAGGAAGGGTAAGGGAGGGTTCTGTGGGTAGAAGCACACAGAGTCACACAGAGGAGAAGCTGGAGGGAAGGCATGGGGGCTCAGATCCTTGCGCCTGACCTCTGAGGGTAGTTTCATAGAGAGCACTGCTTCTAGGTATCTCTAAGACATTGGCGCACCCTGCCAATGCCCGGGATCGGAAGGGCAACCTCTACACCATAGGCACGTGATCTTCCAGGACGCTTTTTCAGACGGAGATGCGCCTGAAGCTGTCATTTGTGATAGAGAGGAACATATCTGTTAGAAGGCACCACAGCAGTGGTGTGGAGCTGTGTGCTGATACTGCAACCCACAGGGATAACAGAAAAGCAATTGAGATTTCAAGGTGTGGAGGAGAATCAATAGGACTTGGACACTGGTGGGAGGTGAGCAGGGCCATATGGCACGGGACACATTTCCAGTCTGATGGGAGGAGGAAGTAACCATGGTCCTAGGTACCTAAGTGTGAGGTTGGTGGCAGCCTCCAGTGGGACTTTTCTTGGGGGAAGCCACAAACCATGTCGTGGTTCTCATAATCTTCCAGAGAGAGGGGATAAGTGGATTTTTTGGGGGGGGAGAGTGGGGCAAGGGATGCCTGCAGCAGGGTACCCAAGGATCCCCCAACATTGTGGAGCCATTGTTGGAGTCTTGGAGCTCTGGGGTTCGTCTAAAGCTAGGTCTGCTGCTGGAGTCTGAGCCTGAGATTTTAGGCCTCAGCCAGCGACATGTCTGGTCTTCAGACTTTCATGCCCAGGTCCTGTGACAGCCCAGGACTAGAAGTCACAACCACAGAGACCATTAGCCTTGGCTTGTTGAGCTGAGCCCCTGCTTGGGAAAGAGGAATTACAGGCAGGTCTCAGAACAACCTAGCTTCCTCCTGAGCACGAGGAAGCAGAAAACAGAGGGGACACTGTTGGGCTGTGTCGTTCCAGGACACCTCATCCCCAGCACTCCTATTTCACAGGAAACACCAAAGCCCCAAAGGGACAAGATTTACAGTCACTAGCAGTGAACAACCCAGAAACCGGCTGTCTGTCGGAGGAACTAGTGACTGAGTCTCGGTGGGGTTCTTCTGGTGCAGCGCCCCATCAGCACTTCCTCCCCCAACCCAGGCTCTTTCCCCACCTGCGCCCCCTGGCTGTCAGACTCACTTGGCCTTCCAGTTCTGCTTCTGGCCTTTCCACCTTACAAGGATTGCGGCTCCCTCCCATCAGGAACCAGGTGATTCCCTCTTTTCCGAGTCTCCAAGTCCACAGAAACGTCTTTTAGACCCAAATTAGGGGGATGTTCCTTTTTCAGTGCTGGGCTCCAAGGCTTAGAAGGAAATAAGCAGACAGACGATTGTGCTGCCACTGCTGTAAGTCATGAGTCTGTTTCCTATTTTCTTCCGTCGAGGAGATTTTGGTCAGCCTTCCAATAGACACCCAATCTGATACCTTTCTGGGAGCGGACCCAAAGGTCTTTTTGAGAGCTGAGAAATCCCCATCTCAGGTCCCTAGGCTCTCTCCCGCAGTGGCCTGCAGGTGGCGCTGAGTCCTCAGTGTTGTAGCCTCAGATTTTGCCTCTGCAGTTTGGCTAGGCTTTGCAGGGGCAGGGCTGGACTGCAGCCCCTAAGTGTGTGTGAACCCTTCCCTTTTGGTGATATCTAGTGCGGTGGAGGCCTCAGACCTCTGATCTCTGACCTCTGAGCATGAGCTCATGCCATGTCTCTTGCTGTAGCTCCTCGCTCTTCTGAAAGCCTGTTCAGCTGCCCAGCTGTTTTCTGTGGACTGGACGCTTTGGGGCCCACCCATTTCTATGTGTCGTCTGCTGTGTTGGGTGCAGTGTACCAGCAGCTCACGTACCATCGGCCACCACAAAATTAGGTAAAATAAGTACCCTTCATAGAGGGAAAACGCCAAGTCAGGGAAGGCCAAGAAAGCTGCTGAACTAGATGTGGCCGAGCTGGTCGGCAGCCTACAGCTGACTCTTTTCTTTGCGGTACCGAGGATTGAACTCTGGACCCTGTGCTTGCCAGGCAAGCACTTTTTGTTTTTTTTTTTTTAACCTGTCTGACCCATGCATGTGTTTTTAAGCCTTGCTGTGTCCTGTTGCTACACCCTGGAAGAATTGGTGCTCTGAAGCAAAGGGTCCCAACTTGGGCGCCCTCCTGCACCTTCCTTCCCCAGGGCACTTTGTCCATCCAGGCAGGGCCTGAGCTGAGTCTACATAAATTGCAGAGAGCAGCCGAGTGTGCCTAATGGGGGTGTGTGGAGCAGGGAGCAGGAGGAGGTAGGTAGGGACCCGTGGGGGGGGGGGCCACGCCCCCAGGCCCCAGAAAGGCCAGTTTGGCTGCCTTTCTCCTGCTCTGCTTCTTCCCCTGCCTACCAGCCTTTGCTTCTCATCCTGCGGAGCCTCCTCAGTTCTGTCTCCTGCTCCCCTTTTACTCCGTCTGTCTCTGCTGCCCTGTCAGCCTTTCTTTTTGCGTCTCTGTCTCTCTCCAACAGAATCAGAGTTGAGCCGGGCGTGGTGGTGCAAGTGACAAAAGAAGAATGGTCCCCTCCTGTCAGGGTTATTAAAATCATGTTCTACAATTGAGCCGCCAGAAGATCCCTGGCTAATGACAGATGATGAGACCACAGCGTCCCCGAAGCTGGGAGTGAGGCGACAGACCTGGCTGCGGGATTACCACCAATTACTCAGGGCAGAGAGGGAGCAGCTTTTTCCTTTCCCTTCAGATCAGGCCTCTCCACTGGGGGAGATCAGCCCTCAGGCTGCCCTGTGTGGTGGGGCCGCTGCAGCTGGGCTGTGGGGAGGAGTCCAGCTGCCTCCAGCTCTCTGGCTCAGGTATCCCTCACTCCTATGGGAATTATGGCAGTTCACTGAGGGCTTCCCCATCTCTTCAGAGCAGACCCCAGAGGAAAGCAATGCTGAATTTGGAGCCCCGTGGAGGTTTAGAGCTCAAAGAAATTAGGTAACTTGCCCAAGGTCACACTGCCAGTTGGTATCTACAGTACCTGGACTCCAAATTCCAGTATCTTCCCCCCCAATATCTTTCATATTAATTATGCAGTCTTCTATCCATTCGAAATCATTGTGTAGTGGACCCTGTATCAACTACATTTAAAAAACCAATTGAGGGAGGTTTTGTTTGCCAGGAGTTGATAGTTGTGATAAACTTGGTTTTAATCCTACTGGGACCTCATTAAGAGTGAAGAAGGGCATGGCAGCAAAATGGATTTGAGTTAGATGTTAGGAAGGACTGATGCTTTGGAGGAGTGTGTTCTGAAATAGATGCCTGAGAGCTGTCCTTCTTGGATGGCCTTTGGGAACCAGAGCACCATCCTGGCAGTTTTCTAAGCAAGGCAGGATGCTGGGGCTGCAGAATTGAATGTGTGGAGTGAGGGCCACCTTGCAAAGCGAGCTTCAGACGCGGTCAGAGGTTCGTCCTTAGACTCGCCCAAGGCCTAGGGCCCTGGAGTGGGGTGGGGTTCAGGTCTCATGAAGTCCTCCTGCATGCAGCTCACCTGGAGGTGGGATTGTGCTGGGTCTTGGCCATGTACCTCAGCAGCAGAGTGCAAGGGTAGGAGTGATTGTCCCCAGCTTGCAGGGGAGATAGGTGAATCTCCACAAGGGGAAGGAGCTCCAACGGGGAGAGAGGCCTCTAGTGCCCAGCCAGGCCCTTCCTGCACCACCAAGCAGTAAGGAAGCCGAGGAAGGCCTCAGAGTTCCAGGGCTGGGGGCACCCTATACTGTCCCCCACCCTGCTCCAGCCTGACCCCTCATTCTGCTGCTCCCCAGCCTGGAGCAGAGCCTTGTGCTGGCACCACAGACCGCACAGGACAAATGAGTATCTCTTTCCCATCTGGATTCTATTATTTTTTAGTTTATCCTGGTCAAAAAGCATAAGATGAATGTCTAGAGGAAACCAATATATAATCTTTGAGAAAATTGAAAATATGTATCATTGTTTGGGGCTGGGGGCTCCAGGGACCAGTTTTCTCTGGCTTGTTGCTCAGCGACTGGCATGGCCCATCTTTGCTTTGCATGACTGGGCTCTGTGAGAGGTGTGTTAGAAGGAAACACTGGCTTGGAGGCAGGGAGTGGGGGAGAGATGTGTTCCCAATCCCTCATCTGAGGATTTGGGGCTTTTCTGGACACCTTGGGACCTTGGGATTGGTCTGTGTAGGAGAAAACACTCTGCTTGAACATCTGCTTGGCTTTACTGCATCCCAGCTGTTCTTTCAAGAAGTTCAAGAACTCTGAGGACCTGCTATCTCCTTCACTCCTCACACTAACTCCTGTATCCAGAAACTGGTACCTGCATTTTGTAGATCAGGAAATAAAGGGTCTTAGTCAACTCTCCTGCACCTGGGACAAAATACTTGACTCCAACAATTTAAGGGGGAGAGTTTTATTTTGGCTCAGGTTGAGCCCATCAGCACCTAGCTCTAAGACAGAAATGTCATGCCAGAATGGCATGGCTGAGGAAAGCTGCCTGAACTGTGGCAGCTGGGAAACAAGGAGTGGGGGAAGAAGGTGGAGAGGAAGAGGGGAGGAGGAAGGGAGAGCAAGAGGGAGAGGAGAGAGGCAGGAGCCAGGGAGGGGGCATTTCCCATTGTCATGCCTCAGTGACACTCCTCCCACCAAGTGCTACCTCCTAATAGCACACTGAATTATAAATTAATCAGTGGATCAGTCTATTGATGAGTACCACATCTCCACAATCTAGACACCTCCCAAAGCCCCACCTCTGACATGAGACTTTGGGTGACATTTTAGGTCTAAAGCGTAGCACATAGCTACAGAGAGCTCAAGAGACATGTCAAGACACATGTCCAGGAAAGTGTAGAACCATTCAAATCCAAGTGGCTGAACTTCAAGTAGGTGAACTCTTAAGTTTTTTTTCCACTGGAAAGAGAAAGGGGGAGGGCAGGGAGAGCGCAAGGGAGTGCACAGGAGATGTAAGGGATTAGCTCCCCATGGGGTCTGTGAGGTTGAAACCTTGTGGCCCTGTGTGCTTGACAGTGCTGTTTGTTCATCTCATCTATTGGTCTATCTGTCCATCCATCCACCAACCATCCATCTGTCCATGTATTTGCCTGTCCAGTCATCCATACACCCATCCATCGATCCATGCGTGTGTACATCCATCCATTTATCAATCTGTCCATCTGTCCATCTATCCATCCATCCATCCAGTCGTCTATCAACCATCTCTCTGTCCACTGCTGTGTCCATCCATCCATCCATCCATCCATCCACCTGTCTAGCCATCCACCCACCCTTCCACCCACCCAGGCCATCTACCCTTTCTGATCCATTTGCATTATCTGTTGTTCAGTGTGTGATCATGTAGTTGTGGAGTGTTTCCACGTGGGTCTGTGTAAATGTAAATCTCCAAATGGGTAGGATGGATGTCAGCATATATCTGGATGTGTCGACCTGTGACCTCTCCCACTCTGCCACCAGTCAGCCTTCTGCCTCACCTGAAAATCCAGATGAGGGAGGAAGAGGCCCTGGGCTCTAGTTTCCTTTGGAATCCAGCAGAGAGTCAATTAAATCCCTTTCCCAACAAATGTGGTAATTAGTGCTAATAGTTCAGCTTCAAACCAGCAGCTGAAGAGGTTCCTACTGTACATATGTGTGCATGTGTTCATGTGTGCATGTGTGTGTGCTTGTGTGTGTGTGTGTGGACGGGTGCAGCAGGGCCTTCTTTGCTCCAGAAACTTATGGGATATGCAGAGGAGTATTTAGAGAGCTCCTTGCCCTTCTCCAGCTCTTTGTCCCCTGATCTTCCTGGAGGCGAAGCTGGGCCCTGGCAAAGGCCTGGCTGTGTCACCCTTGCCTAAGGAGTGGCTCTCTGGGTCTGTGTGTGGCTGAGGGTGTGCTCCTGAGTGTATCAGGGGTGGCTGAGTGTACTAGGGCTACTATACCTTGTTGTGTGCCTACAAATGACCACATATGTAAGACTGGGGTGTGTGGCACACCCTGGAGTTGTGCAGCAGGCTGGCTTTAATCCATGGGACCTGAGTTTGTGTGTCCTGGCATGTGCATGACTGTGTGGGTCTGGGTGTCCTCTGTATATTTTGAGGTGAGTGTCTACGTGTGTGTGTGTGTGTGTGTGTGTGTGTGTGTGTGTGTGAGCAGCAGCAGGGCACCTGGCTTCTGGAAGCTGACTGACACTCCTTGCAAATAAATGTGACAATGAAATATTGCCCTGGAATTGCTGTGGAAGCTCTGTCAGGCATTCGAAGAAGAGTAGGTGAAGTGGTAAACTGTTCCCCGGGGAGCCACATGCTGAGTGACAGCCATACCCGGCTTCTTGCAGCTGAGTTTTCTCTCCTGGGTAAGGCTTGGGGCAGGTGCTGTTCCTCCTGACCCTCAGTGTAGGAAACTCTGTGGTCCAGAGGTCCTCGCTCCACATCACTCTCCTCAGAAAGGAGAAGCCCTGTCCCCCATCTCATGCACTCTGACTGGGCTCCCAGTTCAGGGCCTATTTCCAGTCCCCAGAATGGGCTTCCTAAGGTCAAGGCTATGTCTCCTTCCTCAAACTGGGTTCCCTGAGGGCAGGAGCTTGTCTCCTCACTCCTAGGCTCCCTGAGGGAAGGGCTACTCTCCAAGCTCCAGAGTGGGCTCTCCAAGGTCGGGACCATGTCTTCCTCCTCAGAGTGAGTTCCCTGGGCTCAGGATCATGTCTTTTCCTTTGTACTGGGATCCTGGCTCCCTGAGATTGGGGCTATGTTTCCCCTCTCAGTTTGGATTATCTGAGGTCAGGGCTATGTCCTTCCCTTCTGATTAACACTCCAGAGGGCATGGCTGTTCTTCCACCCCCAATCTGTGTGCTCATTGTGGATATGAGCATGTTTTCCTTGAGATAAAGAAGCTCATTAGGGTGTCCAGGCATGAAGCCAGGTGTGCCCCAGTCACCCCTTAGCCTAGTGCTCAGATGTACATGCTCACGAAAGCCTATCAAGTTGCATGGTCACAAACCTATGTGTAGGTCTGGAAGCTAAAGACAGAATTCTGCTGAGTGTTGGCTGGGGAGACTTGGGCTTAAATCTCACACCTGATACCGGCAGTGGCCCCAGCGAGGTAGTAACGGGCTCCACCAAGTCAGGAGCTACTTTAGGCACTACGAGGGCCAGCTGGAAGAAAACACCTGTTTATTTAACATCCCAAGTTGCTCACTGAGCCATCTTCTTCTGGGGCACCTGTGATAATTCACAGCCCTTGAGGGGTGCCTGCTTAAATTCTCCCCTGACTTCAAAACTGGCTATGGTGGCTGTGTGCAGAAGCTGTGACGAGGATGGGGAGAAGGTCCTAAGGTGTTAGGTTGGTGTCTGCAGGCCTGGCCTGTGGTGAGCTAGACAAGCCATGTACCTTGGAGGGGCTTGCTGGCGCAGGACACTTCTGGGTTTTACAGCTTCCAGGGGGAGATAATTTTGTTTCTTTGTTGTATCTTTGGAGCTTGTGTGTGTGTGTGTGTGTGTGTGTGTGTGTTTGTGAGAGAGAGAAACACAGAAAGACAGAGAGGGACAGAGACAGACATACACAGAGAGGGACACAGACAGAGCCAGAGACAGGGAGAGACAGAAAGACATACAGACAGACAGAGACAGAGAGACAGAGACAGATAGAAACAGACAGAGATAGAGGTAAGGAGGGAAGAAGAAAAGGAGGGAGGCGGGAGGGGGGGCTGCCCTCCAGAAGTAGAGGGCTAGGGCAGGAAGGAGTGTAAAGGGTATAAGCAGTAGTGAGGGCTCCCTCCCTTTTCTTCTCTCTCAAGCTGGGCTCTCTGCAGACCATCACCACTTTCACCGCCCTTCCTGCTTCTCTCTGCACAGCAGTCCCAGGTCATATTAGAACCTGCACAGACACAGGCGCTCTCTCTTGCTCTTCTGTGGTCTCCAAGGGCGGTATCTGTGAACAAGCAGACACCCCTGTGCAGAGGTCGTGTGACTATAAATCCTATGAGGGATCCTTCGATGTGACATCCCTAAAGCCTGGCATATAAGATTTGCCCAGTACATAGTGTTCCACGAATGTGTTAGGACAGCGGGGCGCATCCTCCAGAAGCGTGGCAGTTAGCATTGTGTGTGGCATGACAACAATAAGAACGTGGTGGCTCAGCTGGCAGATGGTTGTGGAGGTTTTGTTGGCAGAGCTGAGGGCTCACAAGGGCTCGATTTCAGTCTCTTTCCACCAAATCTGTTCTGAGCCCAGCATGTCACAGGAGAGCAAATTTTCGGTGTGACATTTGCTGTTTTTTGTGAAGGCCCTGTCTAGCCTTTATTTTATTTCTTTCTTTCTGGTGCTGGGGATGGACTGGGGCCCAGTGCATGCTAGGCAAGTGCTCCACTGTGAAGTCCAAAACACCCAAGAGCCCAGCCTTTAATTTTCCAAAGAGGCCACCAGTTGACCTTTGGTGCCCTGAAGCCAACTTGAAAGTTCCCAAATTTTAGACCTTGCATGTGGGACCTGGTGAAATTGACATTTCCACCTTGTGCAACCACTGGCTTGTTTCCAGACCTGGGTAAAAATTATGCCCCCATCTAGATGCCTCTGGTTTAACAGAGGCGCATGTTCTGGCCAATTTAATTGGAACAAAGGAAAGTCATTATGCAGATGTCTGATCCTTCAAAAACTACTGCTTCCTGGGAATAGAATGGGGGAGGGAGCTGTGTTTGAAAGTATCTGCCCACGCCTGGAGCGCTGCTGCTAATCTCATTGTAATATTAGGCCATTGTGTGATGACTAATTATGTACCTCAACAGAGTAGGTGACAGACGTAATGAAGGCACACATGGGGAGGTATGGAGCAGAGGGGCTGAGAGCACAGGCTTTGGCCATGCTCCCTCCTCAGAAGGAGACCTCAGGAAGTGACCTGGCCCCTCCACACCTCAGTTTCGACCTCTGCAGGTAGGAATCTTACTCACTTCTTGGGCTTTGTGAAACTGAGATTTGCTTATGCACAACAAATGCTAAATTCATTGTCAGGCAAATGTTGGAAAGTATTGTTACATTCAGGAGGCTGCATTAATGTGTGTGTGTGTGTGTGTGTGTGTGTGTGAGTGAGATGCTTGTGCGTGTGTCTATGTGTATCTATGATGGACATCGGTGTATATGTAAAAGCCGTTTGTGTGTGTATACATTGTTTTTGATGCAGTGTATATGTGAATGGTGCTTGTGTGTGTGTGAACACCAGTGTGTGCATATGTAACAGACCCCTGTGTGCATGTGTATCGATGGACACACTGCATGTGTGTAGGTGGTTGACACCTGTGTGTGTAACTGGCTATGTGTGGGTCTCATGGACACTGCGTATATACGGTGGACATCCAGGTACATGGATTTGATGGAACTCGTGAAGATGTGTTCTGTGGTGGACACCATATGTATGTGTGACAAACGTGTGTGCAGGTGTGTACGGTGTGTGTGCACACCCACATGAGTATGTGGGCGTGTGTGGACAGCCGTGACTGTGAGTTTGTGCTTTGGCTTTTCAACAGACACACTTACTTACAAACTAAGTTTAGAGAGATGTTTCTTTCCTTTGTTCCTGCCTCTCCCTCCCTCCCTCTTCTGCTCACCTCTTCTTCCTCTCTCTCTGCAGTACTCAGGATTGAACCCAGGTGTCTCTGTCTCGGAGATATAGCCTGGGCCCCTTGAAAAATATTTTATTTTGAGACAGGCTTTCACTCAACTGTCCAGGCTGCCTCAAGTCTCTCAGGCAGCTGGGATTACAGGCATGTGTCACCCACTATTCCCAGCTTAGTTTGCAGATCCTGATTTGGCTTCTGGGAATATTAACTGGCTTCTGTTTGTGATCCAGAATCAGGCAGCACCTCATTCTGTGGGGCAGAATAAGAATTGCTATAAACTGAGGGAGGAGGGTGGCTTTATACCCAGAAAGGACCGAAGAAGGCAGATGCAGAACACGAAGAGCATGCCAGCTGTTTCAGCCACTTCTACACATTAAAGCAGAGGAGACTTCCCTCTCGTGTTGGCTCAACGGGGTCTGCTGTTTGGGGATTTAGTTCTTGTCTCCTGCTCTAGATTTCTGGAAAACGTGAGTGTGAGTGATTCCATCCGGACTTGATCTAGTGGGCCCAGCGCAGGAGCTCAGCCTGAACCAGTGGCCTTGTAGGAATTTTATTTCATAATACAAAAATGTGGAAGGTAAGACAAAGCATGTGACAAGGAACTGGGTCCTCCGAGTGTGGATTCCACTTCTACAATATGCATACATATATGGCCCAGGACAGGCCATTTGCCTATTTCCTTACCTGTAAATAGTGGCTACTGTGTGCCAGGACAATGAACCCCATCTTGGGCACCCATCAGGGTTGGCTTTGAGCTCAAAGGTTGTGTTATGAGAAGTGCTTGGTCCTGGCCACACGGGAGGGGAGGCTGCTGGGCTGTGCATGAGTGTGCAGCACAGTATCTTTAAGTGCTTCAAAGTAGGGCTGAATGAAAACACACTTGTGTACAGACAACGACGTCTCTCTCCAGGCTACACACACACACACACACACACACACACACACACACTCGGCCAGATTTGTGTTACACACATGTCAGTGCATGCTCACCTACATATCCCCTGCAGGTCTTTGCACACACACAGGTGCTCACACACTTGGGCATGTTCCCTGTTCTATCCACACACTCATGCCTGGTCACTAGCACTAGCTCGTGCACCCTTGGAACTGATAAATCCTAAAGCATGCTCCCTTCCCTCATGGACATCCGTAACTGGCCAATACGCCTGTTGGCAAAGCTTAAGTCACAGAGCTGTAATTCCTCACACTTTGTGAGCCTAGAAATCCAAGACCAAGGTATGGGCAGAGCTGATTTATTTTATTTTAGCTTTTGTAGTACTATGGGTTGAGCCAAGGTTTCTTGAATGCTAGGCAATTGCTCTGCATGGAGCTGCACCCCATCTCCAGCAGGGCTGACCTTTCCTAGGACTTCTGTCTCTGGCTGGTAGATGAGTTTTCCCCTGGTCTTTTTTCTGTCTGTCTCTGTCCAAATGCCCCCTTAGGATGCAGCCATATTGGATGAGGGCCCATCCTGGTACTATGATTTTAACTTAGTCACTGCTTTAAGATCCTGTCTTTAAATACAATCACATTTTTTTTTTTTTTTCAGTACCGGGGATTGAACTCAATACCCTGCACTTGCCAGGCAAGCGCTTATTCTACTGAGCTATCTGGTCCCTACAATCACATTTTTAATTTTTAAAAATTTTAGGCTGGGGAGATGGCTTAGTGGAATCAGCGCTTCCCTGGCAAGCACAAGGGCTTGAGTTCAATCCCCGGTACCACCAAAAAAATAAATGTTTTTTTAAATCTTTGTTTTTTGAGTTTTGCAATATATTTATGAAAACCTTATACATACAGTGTTTGGCTATAGAATTCTAAAATCATATTTTCCAAACTTTATCCCAATCACAATGACTGTAGCAAAAGATCACGTAAGTCATTCAGTTTGCTTTTGAATGTGCTACACAAAATTATTTGTTCATTTGGCATCCATTACCTCATCTGCTTCTTCACCTCCTTCATCACAATCGTCCTCCTCATCCTCAGTGGCTTCCCTGG
This sequence comes from Ctenomys sociabilis, assembly GCA_004027165.1. Lineage (NCBI taxonomy): Eukaryota > Metazoa > Chordata > Mammalia > Rodentia > Ctenomyidae > Ctenomys > Ctenomys sociabilis. Next base: position 4,296 of record PVKA01031617.1, on the reverse strand, counting down.
TGAAGTACAGCACCAACCTTGGGATTATACTCTCCTGTAGGAAGTGACCGACTTCAAAGCCTGCAGCAAGGGTAGCGGCAGCAGCAGCATCCAGATCTCCACTCTCAGGAACTTCAGGAGGAGAAAAAAAAATCAAAGAAAGAATCACTGGAAAGTGTTTTTGGTCACAGTATGAGCTGTCCCATGTCCCTTACATTTCTGTTTCTTTTCAACAGTTTTTAAGTTGACATTTTTTTCCTTTTTTCCAATCTACTTTGCACCCAGTATAGCCCATCACTTCTGGTCTTTCAAACAAAGGGGATCAGAATCATTTGGTCCAGATTTCATCCTATATGTCTTTGTCAACACTTCATTTGTGGAAACATTCATTGGGCTCAAAGTGAAATTCTAAGACAAAACTCCTAAGCTGGCCAGCATCTGAGAATTTCACTTTTTTTTTTGCAAATTTCACTTGAATGTCATTCAGATGCTTCGGAATAGGTCCATCATGTTCCTGAACCATGTCACTGAGTGAGTCAATATTCTTAAAAGCAGTCAGCCGAAATTCAGGAATTCCTTTAGGGTCTTCTTTTTCTTCACCCTTTTTGTCATCTTCAATTTCGGCCTTTTCTTTATCTCTGCTCCTTCGAAATCCCATCTTCCTCATCTGCTTTCTATTCAAACTCTTCTTCCCTAGGTTCATAAACTTCATTAATGATCTCAAATCGCTTATCAACTAGTTTGATAGAGAACAGCGCACTTCCTTTCAAGATCATGAACATCCTCGTAGACCGTAGTTTCTACCTGTGCACTTGAAGGTTTTTGAGAGTGCCCACTCTTCTCTCAACTGCCCTAGGCAGGCTTTCGGTGTAGCCTGTTGGGGTGTCCACCGGACCCTCAAGCCTCTCGTGAGAGGCTGCAGGAATCTGAGGGAATAGTCAGCTGATGCACTTTCATTTTTGTTTCTTTACCAGTTTCTTCTTCTACTTCTTTAACATCATCCAAATCTTGATCAAGTTCAGACTTCTTTGTGGTCGATGTCTGCCATGTTGTATGTAGGAACTCCCAATGCCTGCCTGGCCAATGGAAAGTCCTGAGTTCAATCCCTGGGGCGTGTGAGGGGAGTCAGGTGGCTGAACTGTGCAGGTGACTGAGGTGGTGGGAGGAGCAGGAGGTGGTGCTGCGAGCTTAGAAATCTTGTATTTATTTATTCTTTTGGCCCAGGGTCTTGCTATGCAGGTTGGCCTCATAGTGATCCTTCTGTCTCAGCCTCCCCAGTGCTGGGATTACAGGTGTGTGCCATCATGCCCGGTTTCAGTGGTCAGCACGCTGCACCTGGGATCTGGGGCCAGCATGGCATGCGGTACCAGGGATCAAACCTGGATCCTGGTGTTTGCCAGGCAGGCACTTACACGCTGAGCTATCTCCCCAGCCTACAGTCACATTCTGAGGGACTGGAGGTTATAGTTTCAAGTGTGAATTTTATGGGGACATAATTCAGCCATGTCACCAGGGGAGAGAAAGCCCTTCGTGGAGGGTTTGCAGCGAGCTCCTTGAGCAGCCTGCTTCAATGTTCTCACCCGTGAATCAAGGATAAGCAGCAGTCCATGTGTCACAGAGCTGGCTCACTGGGGTAAGTGCTTAGGGTAGTGCCTGCCACGCATCAAGTGCTCAAGTAGGAGCTGTTTTCATGACCATTTCAGATTTTGTTATGGAGAGTTTCATGTTTGCTTTAGCCTGAGTCCCTGATGCTGCACCTGGAATGAATTGCGGCCCTGGGCAGCCGGGGCCTCAGTGACAGAGAGCCTGTGATGCGGGCCTCCTGCTCAGTGCCTGCATGGTTAGGAGAGGAGACGGTGTCTGGGCCCTGTGGTGCCCTGACCTCGCAACACTTAACTCTCCAAACCGCTTGCTGAGTGCGAACTCTCCAAGTCCCTCAAAGCGCTCACTAAGTTTCGTTTGTACACCTAGCAATGGGGAGCTCATCCCCTCAGTGACTGTAATAGACTGTTTTCTGGCTGCTGGCCTGAGCTGCAGCATGCCATTCTGCCCCCTCGCTCCTCCTTTGTCCTGTTCCTGTTTCAAAATGATTCCCTTTTAACTTCAGGCCTCTGATAACTCATCCAGCCAGTTTCTTAGTCTGTACTGAACAAACGAAGCAGACTTTTAAAGGAAATGTTCATAGCTCTATTATTTTTCTTGATTTAAAAATGTAATACATGGCCATTATAAAAATCCAGACAATACAGAAAAATTGAAGAAGAAAGTGAAACTACCCATTGTCCCAGCAACCAGAGATAACTGGTTAACATGCTTTAATTTAATTTTTAAATTGGCAATACATTCACAGGCTTCAAAATTAAAAATTATAAGAGAGTATTACATATTCAGTGAAAAAATTCCCTCCCACAGCTCTACCCTCGTCTATTTTGCTCCCCACAGATGAAAAAAATAAATCATGAATTTCTTCTGTGTATTTCTAGGGAAATCTACAAGGCTATTTTAGGATATTACAAGGCTCTTTGAAAGAATTTAAAGAATGTTTTAAGACTCACACGCTGTCTGTTTTCTCCTCACCCCCCACTTCTATTTACTGCTTTGTTTTCTTAATAGCATGTGATGGAATTCAGTTTTCAAAGCACAAGTTTTATTTACCTTTTCCTGTTCCACTTGGTCTTCTAATTTAGAACTGAAGAGTGCACTGTTTAGGTCTTTGGAGTCATTCAACAACCTTTTTAATTTCCTTCCGGTACTGGGGATTGAACCCAGGGCCTTGCACATGCTTGGCTAGTGCTATCCTACTGAGCTACATCCTTGGCCCTTTTTACTTTATTTGAGACAGGGCTTGCTGAACTGCTAAGTTGCCAAGGCTAGACTTGAACTTGTGATCCCCCAGCCTGAGCCTTCCAAGTAGCTGGGCTTATAGGGATGTGCTACTGTCCCCAGCATTCCGTTGACGTTCTTCTGTTGGCCCATAGCTCCCCGCTGCCTCCAGATCTATTTACTATGCACACGTGCAATAACCCTCCTCTGTGTCACTGTCTGGGAACCGTTTAATCAGCACTCAGCACAGTTTCTGCCAGGGTCTGACTGCGTCTCAGCCAGCCCACATCTTACAGGAATCTGCGTCACTCTCAGAAGAGCATCAGATGTGTTTGCAAAACATCTTTAGTGCTCTGAACGTATCCTCTCAGACATACGAAACTGTGTAGGCATGAGCAGGACAAAAGTTTCTCATGTGAACCACTGTTGGCTCCTGGTGACCTCTCTTTCTTCTGTTGAAGCTAACAAATGCCCACAGCCAAGAGATGCTGGCATGGTGAGTGGTGAGCGTGGTCCGCTTGCTAGGCACAGGTTTGCAGTCTTTGCACTGTATCGTTGCTGCACCATCAAACAACCGATTCCACCCTCAGTTTACAGTAAGGAAACAGTCTCAGAGAGATGAAGTGACTCGCCTGACGCCACGTGGCTTGTGGGAGGTAGAACTGTGGCTTCCATGGCCACCAGTCTTGTATCCTCCCCGTGCTGCCTGTAGGTGTTACATGTGCCACAGAGCTCTACCAGGACTGGTACCGAGTTCCTGCCTTTGCACATTTGCCTCCTGTTGGAGCACATGTCCTGGCACATGGCCAGGACTCTCGATGGGAGCTCTTCTTCCCTGGGCTCTGGGGAGGGCGTCTCTCACTTGTGAGGCCTGTGTTCTCCCCTTAAGAATTTCCAGTGTACTTTTTTGTGGACAGAATTTTAACTCACTGGAACTGCAGCAGCAGGAATAAGCCTGCCCGTCATGGCCTCCTGGACCTACTGGGGAGTTGGTAACAGTGTGGTTAAGCCTAGATGAAGGGTTGAAGCCTAGATGCCAACCAGGTTCTACCCCTTACTGGTGTGTGTCCTTGGACAAGTTTTTCAAACTCTCTGGACCTCAATCTCAAAAGTCTCGAAGGTGGGAAGAACAAATGAAACGATGGTCAGTGTCAAGGATGGAGCAGCAAGGGACAAGGCAGTGACAGATGATGGGGGAGCTGAGGCCTGGAGCTGAGAGTGGAGCAGATTAGCTTGCATCATCCTCTCCTCTGACTCTGGTTGTCTCTTCTCTATCAGCTCTGAGGAAATGGGGTTTCCTGCCCCCTTTTGATTTCTCAAGTCTTTCTGACTCTTGTCCACAGAAACACAAGCCTTAAGACCCTCCCTTCTTAGTTCAGGGTTGCCTGGATAGGCTCCTGTCTTAGGCTGGCCCCCGAGCCCGCCATGGCTACATCCCCTCTCAGATTGGTTCCTTCCAAAGACTGGGCTGTGTTTTCGTCCAGCTAAGACTTC
>PVKA01031616.1:0-26094 GCA_004027165.1 Ctenomys sociabilis | reverse complement strand
TTTTTTTTTTTTTTTTTTTTTTTTTTTTTTTTTTTTTTTTTTTTTTTTTTTTTTTTTTTTTTTTTTTTTTTTTTTTTTTTTTTTTTTTTTTTTTTTTTTTTTTTTTTTTTTTTTTTTTTTTTTTTTGCCTATTTCTTAAGTCATTTATTTGTTTGTTTGGTTATTCATTTATGTGGTACAGGGTCTCACTATGCAGCTGGGGCTTGTCGTGATCCTCCTGCCTCCCAGCACTGGGATTACAGGCCTGCACCACCAGGGTTTCAGTGGCCAGCATGGCACGCCCAGGGTTCTGGTTCCAGCACAGCATGTAGTACCTGGGATCAAACCTGGCTCCTTGGGCTTGCCAGGCAGGCGCTTAGATCACTGAGCTGTCTCCTTAACCCTGAGTATGTTTTTACCATGTTTAAGAGGAGACCTTGGAAAAGAATACCTGGGTTGAATGTCATTTTTTTCTTTTAAGTTTTTTTTTTTGGAATATCCATGCTTATTTCCATAAAGGTTGTACTAGTTTATATTCTCACCAAAACAAGAAGGCCCCCCCAGAGTCACCACCAATTGTTATCTGGTCTCTTGATGATAACCATTCTTTTGCTATAAGATGGAATCTTAAGTGTTAACTTTAATTTGCATTTCTCTAATGGCCACTGATATTGAGCAAGTTTTCATCTATTTACTACCTGTTTGTTTTTCTGAGAGGTGTCTGTTTTAGTTGTCCATTTTTTTAATTAGATCTTTCATTTTTGAGGGGGTCTAGGTTTTTTGAGTTCTTTATATATTCTAGAAGTTAAGTTTTATGTCCAGGGAATAGCTACTAAAAACAACTTTTTCCCTACATTCTGTAGACTGTCCCTGTCTTTCTCACTCTTTTTTTTTTCTTTTTTTTGCAGTGCCAGGAGTTGAACTCAGTATCTTATGCTTACCAAGCAGATGCTTACCAAGCAGATGTTTACACCCCTGAGCTATCTCCCTGATTGTCTCTTTGTTAGTTGTTTCTTTTGCTGTGAGGAAGCTTTTAAATTTGTTATGATCCCGCTTGAAGTCTGGCAATGTGATGCTTCCTGCTTTGCTTTTGTTGCCTAGGATTGCTTTTGCTTTTCTCTTTGAGTTTCTAAAAACAATTACAGGATTGGTTTAAAAACAATTTTAGGGTTATTTTCTCTAGTTTTCTGAGGAATGGTGTTAGTATTTTGATTGAGATTGTGTTAAATCTGTGAATCAGTTTTATTTTTCTTTTTATTTTTTTGTCTTTTTTGAGAACTCACTATGCAGTTCAGGCTGGCCTTAAGCTCACTTTGTAGCTCAGGCTGGTCTCGAACTCACCACAATCCTCCTGCCTCAGCCTCCCAAGTGCTGGGATTACAGGTAGGTATGCGCCACCACACCCGGCTCTACTAATCCAATAGCAGGTAATACCATAACTTTTTTTCTTCTTCTTTTTATATTTTGAGATAGAGTCTTGCTGTGTCATTCAGGTTGGTGTTGGACTCACTGTGTAGCACAGGCTGGCCTTAGACTCATAGTGATCCTTTTCTGCCTCAGCCTCCTGAATGCTGAGATTACAGGCCAGTGCCACTACACCTGGCCTAATGATACAGGGAACAAAAAATGACCTTGGGTGGATGACCTCCAAATGATATAGAGGAAATATGATCTCCCAACCCAAAAGGTACTTGGGACAAGTTCATGTTCTCTAAAACTGAAGGATTTAGGAACAAATGGAAATTATGAGCAGAATATATTTATTGGGGGAAAGAAAGCTTCTGTCCGAGAGAAGGACAGGAGGGGGACCCAACCATGTTGTCCCCAAAAAGCTCTCTTCCAGGGACTTTCACAGAGTAAAACCATGTGGTGAGAGGTGGGTCTAAGGTGGTGGAGAAGACATGGGAACTCACTTAGGTGGGCATGAGGTGGGACAAAACTGGGGTCAACCAGTGAGATTACAAGCACCATTGCTCAGGTTAAGTAGGTTAAATCCAGTACCAAATTGGGAAGTGTCATGTAGCAAGCAGGCATGAATATGGGACAGGGTCTCTTCCTGTTGGGGTTGGGCTAGTGACTCATCTGGGCTCTTTTAAGGTGATTGATACCTATTTAGAATATCTATCCCTGATGCCTTCCCCTAGGGAAGTATGTAGCTGTGTTTCGTTTTTTGTCTGGGTCTTGAGAGGTGGGCCATGTGGGAGCTGTGTCTCTTCCAAGTTGCAAAGTCATCTTGTCTTCCATCTTGTCTCCTTGAGGGCCTGGCCCTGTCTGACTGCCTCCCAAGCTCTGCTATTACAGTTGTGTACCACCACGCCCAGTCTCAGTTACAGTCTCAAGTGAGCCTCAGGGCTGGGGCTGGCCCAGCATGGCCGGGAATCAAACCCTCAGCCCCTGTGTCTGCCTAAACAGGCACTTTATAATCCATAACTTTTTAATTTCTTGGTCTGTGTGCAAACTGAAAGTTAAATCTTGTATCAAAAGTCTGAGGGGGCTGGCCAGGTAGCTCAGTAGACAAAAGCACATGCTTAGCCAGAGCACAGGGCCCAGGCTCAATTCCCAGCAATGCTTGTGGTGTGTGGAGTCAGCGATTGAGACGGATATGGTACATGCACCTGTTATCCCAGCGTTTAGGAGGCTGAAAATAGGAGGATCATTGAGTCTGATCTGTATAGTGAGATCCCATAGACCTGTACTAAATACATTTAAAAAAAAAAAAAAAGTAAAAAGCCTGATAGCTCTGAATTAATATCAGGAAATCCTATAACTTTCTTTTTTTTTTTTTTTTTGTCTTTGAGACAGGGTCTCACTATGCAGTTCAGGCTGGCCTTGAGCTCACTTTGTAGCTCAGGCTGGTCTCGAACTCACCACAATCCTCCTGCCTCAGCCTCCTGAGTGCTGGGATTACAGGTATGCGCCACCACATACTTTCAAATTTAACTTTTTTTTTTTTATTCAAAGATTTGTGGCCTAAAAGATGAATTTCAACTACCTGCTTGGTTAAACTCAAATATTACTCATATGAAATTATTCTTCAGCATTGTGTGTAACATGCCCAATTTTTTACCCCAACCCTCAACATGGTGGTTGTTGTTGTGACATGCAAATTTAGAATTCTATTTTTAGTATGATAAAATAACTTACAAAGATTTTTATTCTTTATTTTATTTTATTTTTTTGGTATGAAAGTGTTTTTAAAGTGGCCAGGTATGGTACTGGGGATCAAACTGAAGACCTTGCACTTGCCAGGTAGGTGCTTATGGCACTGAGCTATCATCTCCTGTACATCAATAACATGGAGTATTCTTTATTTCTGCTTCTTTTTTGGTTTGTTTTTGAGACAGGCTTTTGTTGTATGGCTGGCCTTGAATATATGTACCCTAGGGTTTTTGTTTTGTTTTTGTTTTTTTCCTTTTTTTTTTTGTGGTATCTGGTATTAAACTTGGGACCTTGCCCTTGCCAGGCAGGTGCTTATGCTGCTGAGCTATATCACCAGCCATTATTTTCTGTATAAAATGTCATCATATCTGAATGATAGTTTTATCTCTTCTCAAATTTGGTGCAATTTTATTAATTTCCTCTCATTACAAACATTTACCTGCAACTTTTGATGTTATTGTATGAAGGTTAAGCATTGAATCATCTTGCTTATATGAAATAATGATTACAGTGGTTTTGCTACAAAAGTTTGAGAATAATACATACAAGATCAGCTTGAATATTTTGTGCTAGAAAGTATGAAAGTGTTTTTAAAGTGGCAAAGTGGCCAAATATGGTGGTACACAACACTTGGGAAGTTGAGGCAGGAGAATCACTGGAAGTTCAAGGCTATCCTGGGCTGTATGGTAAGTTCCAGAGAAGCCTGAACTGTATAGTGAAACCCTGTCTCAATACCCTACTCCTGAAAAAGTGCCAAAATGAGTATTTTGTAGCATGTTAAAAGAAAGTAGGCTAGAAGTTCTCCCAGTGTTTATTGAGAAACAAAACATATATTGACAGCATTGTATTATACCCCAGGGAATAAAATAATTTTTCTTTAGTCAGTATTGATATAAAAAGTTAAATAATAAGGATTATATGAAGAGAAAGTTGGGATAAATTATCCCTTATTAAAGAATTCAAGATAAAAAATGTAGATTGGTAATATGAAATAGAAAACCTGCACTACAAATAGAAATTTCTGCAGGTTAGATTCACTGTCCAAAACCATTGGATGAAACTCAAAAAAACTATGTTGCACAGATATTACGAAGTATACTGCCCCAATGTATATCTTTCCACATGTTCCCAACCACTCTTTCCTTAAATGTTTTAATAAAAAGAACAATTATATTATGGAACTTATGAGTAGATATAAAATTCTTAACAGAAATAGAAGTGTTCTGCTGTAAGGACTTTCCTTTCCCACTGTGACCCTTCAAGGTCAGGGTAGCTACAGCAATAGCCTGTGGATGTGAAGTAATTGTTAAAATGTGTTGAGTAAGAAACAAAATTCCCATTGGTTTTCTACAAAGGCAGCAGTAGGGACATCCCCCATTTGAAGACCAAATTTCATTCTTTCAAGTAGGTTGTTAATTGAACTGGTTGCTAAGTGAGGAATTTTATATAGTATGTACAAAATGGTCAAAGGAAACTCCAATGTGATGATTTTATTTCAGGAGCTGTTGACATTCAGCGATGTGGCCATTGACTTTTCCCCAGAGGAGTGGGAATGCCTGGATTCTGTTCAGCAGAATATGTATAAGGATGTGATGTTAGAGACTTATGGAAATTTGATCTCCTTGGGTAAGGATAAGTTCCCCTACAGAATTTGTTTTTAACTATCAATCCTTAGTTTCCTTGCTTTTTATTTACTTTTGGTATTGGGGATCAAACTCAGGACCTGGTGCTTACCAGTCAGGCCCTTATATTACTGAGCTATTTCCCTAGCCCTTCCTTGCTTCTTAGATACTTGTATGGCAACTTACACTTTGTGAGAATGAGTTTTAGATTCTTGCTTTCAAACCAAAAATGGACTTTTTTTTTTTACTTTTGAGAAGGCTAAGAAAATTTTTATGGCATTCTTGTCTTTTATTTCCATCTTAATTGAAATATCATATATCTTTCACCCTAGATTAATGATAGTATTAGAATTTTAGGGCCATAACATATTGCCATATCTTAAACTCTAAATTTTTCCTTTTTTCTTTGAATTAGTAGTAGTTGAAAATGGAATTCAGGATGTGCAAGTTGAAACATTTTGCACGTATTCTAATGAGTCTATATGTAAATATCATTTGGGGATACACATTTTTAGAATGTTCCATTATGTCTTCTCTTTTGTTTTGATACCCTACTGGGGGAGAAAAGTATAATGTATCATTTTCTAATAAACAGGTTTTTCAGGCTCTCCGCCTAGCCTGATCACCTTTCTTGAGCAAAGCCCAGAGCCCTGCAGTGTGAAGCGACAAGAGACATTGGCTGTATACCCAGGTAGGTGGGAATAAATGAAGCAGAGAATCCACTTGAGAGGTCCAAAGAGTAATCCAAGTCTTTAACTATGCATTCCAAAAGAGCTGTTCCAATAGAAATCATTTTTCAGAAGCAAAGTGTTCATGCTTGCTGTCATTGGAGGCCATCTCCAGCCCTTGTTCATGGTCTCCCAGGACATGCACTGTGACCATGCAAGTCGTTCCCTTCACTTGAGGGGCTTAATGGTCTGAGTACATTTCCGTTGCTTTTGGTTTCTTCAGGAAATTTGTGCACATTTTAAAAGAATTCTGTGTTAATCCATTGTACTGAACTAACGACATCTTAAAGAAATTTCTTTGATATCACATATTTATTAATTAGATATTGAATGTTGTCTCATCTTTATGAATAGAGTGCATAGTTTAAATTTTCCTGCCATCCAGTGAGCCAGAGATTAATTTGTCTACTCTGTATGAATATATGATCTTACCCTCTTCTATGTATACATTTCTCCTGAGTCAGTAAAGCAGACATGTGATGCAGAGATTCAAAATGTCTACTCCGCCTAAATATAAGATCATACCCGAAAAATGGTTAACAAGGATTTTTAGAACTGGATTTTTATTAGTTAAATATTTTTTGTTTTGCAATTCCACTTTTGTCTTTTTATTTTTTTATTATTATCTAAACAATACAAAATAATTTTGGGGGCCAGGGAGATGGCTTAATGGAATAAGCACTTCCCTGGCATTCGCAAGGGCCTGACTGAGTTCAATTCCCGGTTCCACCAAGAAAATAATAATAATAATAATTTTTTTTAAAATACCATTAGAAATTATTCTTCACCAAACAAAACAATAGGAATTAGTTGTTCATATTACCAGATAATAAGCAAGCAAAATTTTTAAAGAAAGTTACAAGAAATTAAAAAGGACAAAAAAAAAAATTTTTTTTTTTTTTTTGGCGGAACCAGGAATTGAACTCATCCAGGGATTGAACTTGTCAGGGAAGCGCTTATTCCACTGAGCCATCTCTCTGGCCCAAGAAAAAGTTTTTTAAAAAAAAAAACAAACATCGGGGCTGGGAAGATAGCTCAGAGGTCAAGCACCTTCCTGGAAAGCACAAGGACCCGAGTTCAATCCCCAGTTCTGCATGCCATATTGACTCCAATGTGTAGCAAGACTCTGTAACAAATAAAACTTAAAAAAAAATTAAAATTAAACATCAGCTGTAGGGTCTTGCTATATAGTTGACACTATTCTTGAACTCATTGTGTAGCCCAAGCTGGCCTCAAGCTTGTAGTAATTCCTCGGCTTCAGTTTCCCAAGTGCTGGGATTACAGCGGTGTATGGCCACATGCATCATGCAGTTCCATTTTCTGTATTTTATTTCTTAGATTCTTTCACAGCAGTTAACATTTTCATTTTTTAACTTTTATGTTTTATCATATATAGTAAGATTGAAAGATAGTTTTTTGGGTTTTTTTTTTATTTCTTTGTATTTTAGGAGAGGGTCTACACGGTGTTCAGGGTCTCACTACTAGATCGGACTTGTAATGATCCCCCTGTTTACAGCCTCCCCAGAGCTGGGATTACAGGTATGTACCACCATGCCCAGTCTCAATTGCTGTCTCAGCGTGCCCCAGGGGTAGGTCCTGGGATTGAGCCCTGAGCCCTGAGCCCGCTTGCAGATGCTTTAATCTGATGAGCTATCTGGCTGGCTGTGCTAATACTGATATTTTCAGAAAAATAAAACCTTCATACATCAACATCTTTCACCCTAAAAGAAAAACAAATAGCATACATGTCCTAGGTTCATGATCACTAATACATATATTTAAGAAATAAATTTATAATACAGATATATAGATATAGATACAGTGTATATTCTTTCATAGAATAAACATGAAGACTTTATAACAACTAAAATAAGCCAGAAACATATTCAGTTACTGCATGATTTTTTTTTTAAATACCTTGTAAATTTTTTTTTTTTTATGACCAAAGAACAGAATAACAGTAGTTGTCAAGATTGTTACTTAGTACAAGATGTAAAGCATAAAGATTTTTTTTTTTTTTGGCAGCACCAGGGATTGAACTCAGGACCTTGCGCTTGCCAGGCAAGTACTTATTCTACTGAGCTGTGTCCCCACCCCACATAAAGATTCTTACAAGGGCCAGCCGTATAGCTCAGCGGACTAAGCGCTTGCTTAGGTAAGCACAAGGACCAGGGTTCGATCCCTGGTTCCCCATGCCTTCCGGTGTGCTGAGTGCAATCCGGGGGTGGTGGTGCGCCTGTAATCCCAGCACGTGGGAGGCAAAAAGCAGGAAGATCACTATGAATGTGGGCTGCATGCATAGTGAGACCCTACACCAAAAAAAAGCAAAAAAAAAAACCCAAAAAAGATTCTTACAAAGAAAACATAATTAGCTTTTCAAAACAAACAAAGATAAACTATTAGTATAAATAGAACAAATCGGCAAATATTATGTTTCCCCCAAATAAGACCTATTAGGAAAAAAGGAAGCTAGGAAATTGATCAGATGCTTGCAGGTGGGACTAGGCCTCAGTGCCTAAAGCAAACAAGCTACCTCAGTCCTGAGATAAACATCCTGTCTGGTTAAGGGCAACTATTAGTCACTAGGAAGCCTTGTGTCACATGTTATTAACTTTGCAAAGGTATAAATAAAAGTTGTTACTGTTGTGGGGGGGGTATCTGTCTTGCCCACCAGGCAGACCAGTGACCGACCACCTAGCCCAGCTTTTGTCTTCTTGTCTTTTTCTTATTCCTTCCGCTGTTTATCCCCCAGTAGAATTGATCCAACTGAGACCAAAGGATCCCTACAAAGACCTAGCTTGAAATCAGTCTGCCTTGAAAACTAGAGATCAAAAATACTAGATTGAAATCAGCCCATTTGTTTTGTTTCTGTGCTGGGGTTTGCAAAATTCTTTGGCCCAGGGCCTCATTTTTCAGGAGTGAGCCACAGTATTACTTATGGAACCCCCCCACTCACCCTCGCACAAACAATCCAGATATTAGCATAGAGAGAAAACTAATTCATTGCAGGCCATTGTTATGGCCCCTTGACTGTACTAGTAAATTCACCACAATAGTGGCATCCAATGTCAACTGGATGCTGGCAGACCCTAAGAACTACTTATAAACAACCTTTTACCAAAACAGAGCGACTCTGGTTTTAGTGAAGGCAGTTAGCCCTGATATACCTATATATTGAGCACTGATATCTGCTATGTCTTGGCAGCAATGCCAGAGCTCAAATGTATTGCTAGAGTACATTTTTTCTTCAGAACTATCCCCTCTGGGCCAGGGAGATGGCTCAGTGGAATAAGGGCTTGCCTGGCAAGCTCAGGGACCTGAGTTCAATCCCTGGTTCAGCCAAAAAAAAAAAAAAAAAAAATCCCCTCTGACTGTTGCTGCCACCAAACCTGACCTTCCACAACAGAGCACAGATCCCATGATCTTCATGGTCTGAGACCAGGCTACCTACAGCAACCTAGGAGAATCCCTCTTTATCTGTCTTTAAGCCTTTATCTCAAGGCTGTCTCTCACCTGGTCTCTGTGTTAGGGTATCTCTTAAGTCTTTAAACCAAACTCTTTTGTGGATTAGCTTCTTTGATCAAGTTAGTATTTTGGTTAGCAACTCTGTTGCCTTGTGCTAGAGAGAACTCAGGGGCTGGAGGTTAGGCACACTATTCATGGGTCTTCCTGTCACTGGCAGGAGGAGGTGGGACATATGTTTCCCTTGTCCTCCTGGGTCTGGCTGGCACAGAACACTGTGGAGTGGTAATTTTATTCATATATGGAATCTAAAAATTGATCTCAGATGTATAACATAAAATGATGTTTACCAAGGTCTGTGGTTGTTTGGGAAGAAATTAAGCAAGTGTTGGGTCATAGTCCACAAAATTTTAGCTAGGTAAGACACAAGAAGTTCAAGAGATACATTGTAAAACATGGCAAGTTAATATTCTATATTTTTGAGAAATGCTAAAAGAATATAGTGTTAACGTAAAAATTATGCTTAGTAATGTTTGCTTCTAATTAGCTAGGTTTAGATAGTTCACTATCCATCCACTTCATGATTAACATGCTAAATACATATTATTTATTTATTTATTTATTTTAGGTGGAACCAGGGATTGAACTCAGGCCCTTGCACTTGCCAGGCAAGTGCTTATTCTACTGAGCTATCTCCCTGGCCCAATACATATTATTTAAATAACAGTCCTTTATAAAAAATATAAAAATCATTTTCCTTATCTCTGAATTGACAAACTTCAGGAAATACTGACAGCAGTCATTGTGCTAGGAAGTGTTGCAGACCCAAATTTGCTTTCATATATGTATACGTAAAATTGGGTTTTTGTTTTTCCAGTTACAAAGGAACTAAAATCTCATTTTCTGTTGTACTGCTATTGCCTTGTGACTGGTACTGCCATTTTTGCTCCTGTAATAAATACCTTTGTTTCGGCTGTCCTGAACTTTTTCATCATTATATCCATATGGTTTCCCACACCATCTAGGTAAAGGGCAGTTTCCAGAAGGCCCCTATGAAATCATAAATGTATCTCTGTATTCCACTAATTATTTTTCAATTTTGTGAGAGAAGGAAGGGATTTTTCATAATTATACTGTGCTTATCAGGAGAACATAGAGCTATGCTAGATAAAAGTTGACTGTTGTCGGTAACCTTTCATTCCTCTAATATGTTATTAGTGTTATGGTTACCTGAGGTGCTAATGTGTACTTTTGTGCTTTTGGGAATTTTAACAAAGGTAATCTTGGTAGTATATTACTGTTAAATCTGTAGAGAAGAGAGGGCCTGGTATTTAATATTCTGCTATCCTACTTATAATTCATAACCTTTATACTTGTTATGGATTTTGTTTTTCAAATCTTAGATTGGGATTAACTTGGTCTGTGAGTGTTCCACAAGAAGAGCAAACATTTCTAATAAGGTTTTTTTTTTTTTTTTGTCTTTTTGAGACAGGGTCTCACTATGCAGTTCAGGCTGGCCTTAAGCTCTCTTTGTAGCTCAGGCTGGTATCAAACTCACAACAATCCTCCTGCCTCAGCCTCCCGAGTGCTGGGATTACAGGCATGCACCACCACGCCCGGCATCTAATAAGTTTTAACTTGATAAATGAGTGAGATATTAGTAGTATGTCATGCTGCATGTCACTTGATCACAGCTGATTCTTTTCTTTCACTGCTTTGGATTATGAACAGAATGAATTAGTTCAGGTAATCCAAGGTTTTATTGTTTATTATATCATTAGTATATCACATGTATTATTGATGTTATATATGTATGATCAGTTGAACACAGGACCTTCATGGTGAGCTGTTTTGTTTTTGAGAAGATCTTATTGATTTCTCAGTTGGACCCAGAGCTGTAATTTACCTGCTTTAAGTTTTACTGAGGGGAGAGATTGTAAGACTGCACTACCATGTCCAATATTTATATCATTTTATATATTAGATTTGTAAACTATTCACCAGTCTCATGTGGCATGACTTGTTATTTTTATTTCTTTCAGCTGTGTCTTCTCATTTTACCAAAGGCATTTCATCAGAACAGAGTAGAAGATACTCATTCCAAAATGTGACAAAGGGAAGGCACAGTATTTGTGGCCAGGACAACTTACACTTCAAAGAAGAAAGGGAAAATATGGGCCAGTATGAAGATCACAATGCATACTATCATGGTTGCAACAAATTTATGACAACAAAAGAAAGCACAGCCTTGGTCGCCAGCAGAGATGAAGAACATAGAGCGTTTCAGAGAACTCAGTTTGTACCAGGTACTGTTAAAGACCCATGTGTTTTTGTAGGTGAATATTCACATCAAATTTTGAAACATGCCTTATCTCTCAAAGGAAATCTGAGAATGAGACCAGCCCATGCTTCAGTTCATCACTTGAAAAATGTTAAATACATTGGCTTAGATTTTGAACCATTCATTTTGGTAGACAATAAATTTAAAAGTGAAGAGCAAATTCCTAAATGTAATCGGTTTGGTTCTTTCATGAAACGTTTATTTTGTAATCAACAAACAAATCTTCCCAATACCAAGATAATCAGTTCTCATGAGTATGGGAAGTTATTTACCCATCCATTATTGCCCAATCAGAATCTAGCTGTAGGAATTTACAGTTGTAAAGAATGTGGTAAAGCTTTCAAAAGTTCTTCAAATCTTACTAGACATGAGAAAATTCATAATGGAGAGAAACCTTACAAATGTAATGAATGTGGGAAAGCTTTTAATAATTGCTCATATCTCAGTCAGCATCAGAGGATCCATAATGGAGAGAAGCTATATAGATGTGAAGAATGTGGCAAAGCATTTAACTGGTCTTCACGTCTAACTGTGCATCAAAGAATTCATACTGGAGAGAAGCCATACAAATGTGAAGAATGTGGCAAAGCTTTTAACTGTCGTTCACACCTTACTCGACATCAGAGAATTCATACTGGTGAAAAACCCTACAAATGTGAAGAATGTGGCAAATTCTTTACTCATGGTTCAAATCTTACTCAACATCAGAGAATTCATACTGGAGAGAAGCCTTTCAAATGTAATGAATGTGGCAAAGCTTTTAACAAGCGCTCAAACCTTTCTTTACACCAGAGAGTTCATATTAGAGAAAACACATACAAGTGTGATGAATGTGGTAGAACCTTTGGTACTTGGTCTACCCTTTCTATACACCATAGAATTCATGATGGAGAGAAACTTTACACATGCAAAGAATGTGGGAAAGCCTTTAGCTATTCTTCTGTCCTTAGTCGACATCAGAGAATCCATACTGGAGAGAAACCCTACAAATGTAAAGAATGTGGCAAAGACTTCAGACATGATATAAGTCTTACTCGACATCATAGAATTCATAGTGGAGAGAAGCCCTACAAATGCAAAGAATGTGGTAAAGCCTTTATTCGGTGCTCCCATCTCACTCAGCACAAGAGAATGCATACATGAGAGAATGTTTTCAAATGCAAACAATGGCATAACCTTTTAATTCTCCTGCTGTTGTCAGTAAATACTGGAGAATCCATAATGGAAAGAAGCCTTCCAAATGCAAATACTGTGGCAGTATTTCAAATTGCTCAACTTAACAGAGAGCTCATATCAGAGGAGAGAATGCTTTCCAATGGAAAGGACATTTATTCTACGTTATAGAAATTGTACTGGATAAAAGCCCTACAATGACAGAGTTTCTCAAAGTTGTTAGTAATTGAAAGTCTGCAAATGTAATGGATGTGTCAAGACCTTTAACGGAGGTTCAGTCCTAATTCAACATGAACACAGGGCCATTGAACTTCAAATACTTTGGACACTGTTACTCCTTTAAGTTATTTATTTCTCATTTTTGCTATTGAAATTACGATTATGTAATAATAAGCCATAGATGTTTGAATCCTGAATTTCATGTTAGGAAAATTTCCCTTAATTGCTTTCCACTTATCACATGTACTGTGTGACATGACTTTATATTGACTGAAATATAGTATCCTTGAAATCTAATTGTAAATTTTGAAGTAAGAGGAGTATAGCAATATTTATTATGGTTGTGAGTTTCTTTGTATCTATTGGTAAGGAATGGGAATTTGTGAAACAAAAGGGTTGTTTTTTAAAGAGTTGGTCCTTTACTATCAAACCAGACACCTCACATACATGAAAAATTTGTTGTCTGAACTAAATTTATCCACATGAAATGTCATGGTTCCTACTCTAGAAAATCTCCCTACACTAAACATACTAGTTACTTATGAAATATCTTAAAGGGATTAATAGATAAATGTTTATAAAATTTTTATATGACGTTTTCAGATATGTTAAGAATTTTTTTTATGAATCCATCTTTTTTTTGTTTCGTACTATCTTACTCATCTGTCTGGTAGTTGTTGGGGGCATAGACTACGGGAATGAAGACGGAAAGGTCACGCACTGGGCTCCTATCTCTGTGTGGGTAGAACTCATTTGATGGAGCCCTCTGCTCATTATGTGCATCTTGCATGTGCTGTTCGAAAATCACATAGCACCCCCCCCATGAGTCACTGAAGGGGTGAAGAGCTTGGTGAACCAATGAGCCCAAGATCTCTAGCAGCTAGTCTCATACTTTGCAATCATCACTGCAGGGAAGACTGTGGCATAGTGACCATAAACACCTTATTAAAGTTGGACATCTTTATCTGTGATGATTTTAAAAGTTAGAAAAATCATGTCTTAATCCTGAAACTTTACTTTGTTACTTTCTGTATTTAGTACAGAGTCTTACTCTATAAATTGGACTCCTGTTTTCAGCCTCCCGAGCACTGGGATTACTGGCCCACACCACCATGCTTAATCTCAAGTCATCCATCTCAGTGTGCCCTGGGGGTGGGGCCAGCATGGCTGTTGGTGTCAGGAATCAAACCCTGGCCCCTGCACTCTTTCTAAGCAGGTGCTTTAGTTCGTTGAGCTATTTGACCAGCCATTGGAATTTTATTTTATTTTGTATTTTAGGGAAGGGTCTACAGGGTGTTCACTACTAGGTCAGACTTGAAATGATTTGCCTGTTTACAGCCTCCCAAGTGTGTGCCACCACACCCAATCTCAATTCCACCCCAGTGAACCCTAGACATGGGGCTGGCTGGTCACGGCAGGCCAGGGGTTAAGCCCCCAGCCCCAGTGCCTGCTTGCAGGCACTGCTAAGCTAGTTGCCCCGCCCTTGAAATTTTAAAATATATTAAACTCTTGATTTACAAACTCATTTCCTTCAGTAGGCTGGTTGTAAGTCTAGACTTTTTCCCCTAAAAAATAGTGGAAATACTGATAATGTGTTCCAGACCTTTCAAAGTACCTCCTGACTAACATTTTCGTATAAGAAAAGCTTGTATAATGTCTGTAGTTTACGACAAACACCAATAATTTTTCTAGTATATTCACCGAAATTATAAGTTGTGCCAAGTTTACCAGAAATAGTTTCATACTGTACTCAGAATCCAAGTTGACATCATTGGCTTGCAGGAAGCAAAAAATGAAATGAAAGGTTATTGTTTGGAAGGGAAGTCCTTTTCCATAAGAGCATCAGGAATCTGGCCGTTTGGTATCCTTTCATTCCTTGCAAGAGGCTATAGCCCACTGTTACTTGCTTCTGGCTCACTAGGTCTCAGCCTTTTTAGAACTAAAAACTGGCCTTTCTTTATTTTTTTTTTAATTTATTTATTTTTGCATAACCGGGGTTGAACTCATGCCCTTGTGCTTGCCAGGGAAGCACTTATTCCTCTGAGCCTTCTCCATGCACCCCCCCCCCTTTGTTGTAGTTGCTTGCTTTTGCTTTAGTTAAGTGTTTTTCTTTTTTCTTCTGGTTTTTGGGGGTGTTTTTTGGGAGGAGGGTCTACAGGGTGTTCAGGGTCTCATTACTAGATTGGACTTGTAGTTGCCACCACACCCTGTCTCTTGGGATCCATTCTGATAGCAGTAATGATAGTGATTATACAAAGCACTGACTGAAATACCCACAGACATTCACATCTGGGCCCAGACTCATGCTTACAGATGCTTTTTTTTGGTATTGTGAGTTGCTTACAATCACACAAGCAGCTGGCATTTGGGTTGTAATTCAAGACTGGTCACAAGTTAAACCTAAAATTCTGGTTGTAGTAAGTTGTATGTAAGGCTGATCATAATTCAAAGATCCACTGTATGTGCTTTTTTTTTTTTTTCATGTAAAAGCAAGGGGATTTTATTTTAGAAGCTGTGCCGGCACAGGGTCACCAGGCAACTGGGCCATGGTGACCCCAAGCCTTTGTTCGTTCAGGATTATATAGCACTAGTGGGCAGGGAAGCAGCAAGCGAGGTATACAGAAGCCAATCGCGTATGTTAGTTGGGCTGACACTTGAAGGGATAGGACAGTTTATATTGTCCCTTACAATAATTGGATGGTGCAGGGATCGGGGAGGGGGAATTCCTGGAGGGGCGCTCGGTGTTCCGAGAACAGGTGGTCTTGGTTGTAAATCTTATCTATGCTGCAAGGCACATAGGGGGCAGGGGGCTTCCTGTGCTAAAGGGGTTGTGTAATCTTATCTCTAGGCCCTAACAGTCCCCCCTTTTGATTTTTCCTTCATTTTTAATCTTAAGGGGTTTGGGTTTTATGCTCTGGCACAGGCAAGTATTGCTGTCTGATAACCATGAGTTTAATAGAGGAAAGCTGTTTACGGCCATAGGCTATTAGCTTATTGAGGAGACATGGTCCAATGGTGAGGGCCAACAGAAGGATCAGGAGAGGCTCAGCTAGGGCCGAGAGGAGGGTGGTCAACCATGGGGAACGGTTGAACCAAGATTCAAAGAGCCCCTGCTGTTGTACTCTCTCTTTTTCCCGTTGTTGTAACCTTTCCGAGTTTGGACATGGAGTCTTTACCCCCGAATGGTCAGCGTAGAAGCAACACTGCTCTTTAAGAGCAGCGCATAGACCTCCCTCCTTGAGGAGGAGGCGGTCTAGCCCTCTACGGTTTTGTAGCACCACCTCAGAGAGGGAGGACAAGGAGGTTTGCAGGGCCGAGATGGAAGTTTCTATAGTTTTATGAGTAGCAGGGTTCCCCTATCTGTCCCCTCTTCATAAAATTGGAGGCCCTATGTGCGACCTATCTCCTAGCTAGGTTCAGTGGGTTGGGAAACATTAAGCCAAACCTCTGTAATTGTTGTAATTCAAGACTGGTCACAAGTTAAACCTAAAATTCTGGTTGTAGTCAGTTGTATGTAAGGCTGATCATAATTCAAAGATCCACTGTATGTGCTTTCATCATTGGGATTTCATAAAATACAGACTTCGCACTGATTTATCATCAGCCAGATCCTTCTACAACAAAACAAATCTTCCCAATGTACCTTCTAAGCAATGGCCTTGTAGCTTCAAGTTGTTTCAGGGCAATTATTTTCCATAAACCAGATATTCTCGTGTCATATTCAGTATTGCAGTGTCCTGGAAATAAGCATACACACAGATCTCCCCTCAACATGTGTGGATCTAAGGTGCAGAAATGGGCAGCACGTAGGGGATGGGGATACAGCTCAGTGGCACAATGCTTGCCTGCCAAGTACAAGGTCCTGAGTTTGATTTTAGGCACAAAAATGTAGAGCAGCAAGTTACATCCAGCTTTCCCCTGCCAGCTCCCTGAGGTCATAACTAGAACCTCCCTGTATAGGTAACAGGATGACTGCTCCCTGATCTCCCTCTCAAGTGCTTTTGTGACAAGTGTCCTCCCCATGGCCACAAAAGGGACAGGGAAGATCACAGTGATTCTGCCTGCTTGGGACCCTACCTCATCACTAGCAGGGGCCATTTTGTGCTGTGCATCTCCACCCTTTGGGCAGTCAAGAGCATGTGAGTAGAGCCTGCTTAGTCCCTGGATGCTGGGTACTCTGCTGCTGTACCCCATCTCATGTCTGTGCCATCACTGTGTACATTGGCTCTCCTGAGGTTTTATACAGTACAGAGTGCCATAGAAGGTAACTACAACAAGGACCCTAGCAGGATCTGGGCTATATCCCCTCAGGGTTTCCTCTTTCATCTCCCCTTTATCAGTGTGGAACCAGTCATAATGGGATTTTCCAGAGCTTTAGTGGAATTGATACCTATTTCCAGTACCAGCTGCCATGGGGACACAGAATCTAGGAATTTAAGTAGGTAAGGGGGCCCCATGCAGAGAAGGCTGGCTGTTCAAAGGGGCAGAGATCTCGTCAGCATAGAGGAATAAGCCTCAACCATGCAAGACTCAGCAACCTTGGACCTCAGCCAGACTGAGGCCAGGTATTTAGAATAAAATAGCTGCTGTGAGAGGAAAGAAGGGGTGGGGAGAGACACAAGCCCCTCTATGGCAACCAGAATGACTAGGGTCTAGTGAGCACAGCTGTTTTCCTAAACTTCAAGATTCTTGTAGTATTAATGTAAATAAAAGCTTGAGGGGGCCAGGGAGATGGCTCAGTGAAATAAGCACTTCTTTGGCAAGTGCAAGGGCCTGAGTTCAATCCCCAGTTCTGCCAAAAAAATAAAAGCCTGAGAAGACATTATTGCCTCCCTTAGGATTTGTGCCCTCCTTTGACATTACAATTTCAATTTGGATTCTCCTTTGTGCAAAATGTGGCACCATTGGTAGCAATGGTAGTGATGGTGCTTTGAAGATAGTTGCACAAGGACTGTTGTTTGTCCTTGATTTGAGCTTCATAGGTAATGTAAAAATCACAGTTGGAGAAAACAAGGCCAAGATGCTGGCCCATTTCAAGTGCCCACGTTTGGGATGAGAACGGAATTAGAAAAGCACAACTAGAAGGCATATTTTTAAGTGTCCCCTGAGGCTCAGGGCCAAAGGTCATGACAGTGTCCATTTTTCTGTCTTTGTCTCTCTAAAAAAGGAGGCATGGATACCGTTTGCTGTTAGCAGTTTGCTTCAAGTGTGTTTCAGTGCTGGAGCTTGTTGGGAGTGGCTGAAGCTTGAAATTTGTCATATGTGAGGGCAAGACAGCCAGATTCTTGAGAACAACATCCTACCTATACAATTTTAGTCATTAGTCGCTAGGTAACCTTGTGTGTCATGATACTAATTTTGCTGAAGTATAAAGAAATGCTCCTATTGTTGTTAGTCCCCTTTGTTCATGAGTAAGAGACCTCCACTTGACCTTGGCTCTTGTCTTTATTATCTAAATCCACTCACCATTTTCTCCTAGGAACTACCTAGAAACCAAAAAGTCCTACTATGAGCTTCCTCTCACAACCATGGAGTTTTCATTTTTGGCAGACGTTACTGTTATTACTCCTTTGGTAGGAGGCTGACAGAATGGCTTATCACAAAGTGCATTTTTAGTGAGTGCCATGTGTGCTAAGGGGAAATCCTCTTCAGAGTCCCTCCACTTCTGGATACTTCACCTTCTTTTAATCACCATTTTTTTCTACAGCTGCAGGGTAGCATGTGGGCTCTGTCCTGCCCCCCTTGCAGGAACAGGGTAGGCTATTTTACAGCCCTATGCTCAGGTGCTATTACTTCCTCTCTTCCCTGCATGTTGTGCTGAGCAAAAGTATCTTGAGGGCTTTGCATCTGCAGTGTTAACATGTGGAGACTTGCCTGAGGAGAGCTGAGGCCTGCTACCTTTAGTTTTGTTGTGATTTGGCACCTTACATATTTTATTTACTTAGCCCACATCTAATTTCTGTTTTCTTGAAATTTAACATTCTTCTTACTTTGTTGTTTTACAGATTGTATGGACCAAGACTTTGCACCCAACCTTCCCTACTGTATATTTTGGAACAGTTATCCAGCAGTGTATGGTCCAAATTATCAGCAATATCTAATTAGGAAAACCAGGAAGTTAACATAGGAATGGTGCCACTAACAATTATTTCTTTATACTTTTCTTGGGAGATGGCTTCCCTATAGAAAGATCAAGGTCATTTTAGTGAACACATGCATTCCTGATGACTCATTTTAACCATTTCCCAAAGCTGATGTTGAGGAAGTCTGGTACCCAAGAAGAAGCAGAAACCAAAATTTCAGGTCAACCCATGGAAAGTGTTGAGGGAGGTATTGAGGCAATGGGACATGAAAGTCAAAGCCATTATATTGGGAAGCATGATCTGTGTAGGGGATCTGCACACAGACCACATCCTAAGCACAGACAAAGATGAAAGTATATTCTGCACTGATCTAGTACTCCACCACCCAATGTCTGGAACCTTTGTACTACATTCCAGGAAGAAGGTGGCAATGCCTTGTCCAACTGTAAAACTGAGTGATGGTGGCACAGTGATGAAAGCCAGATGGTTCATGCCCCTTAAGAAATAAATTACAGAAAAACATGGGCAGCTTCCTCCCTCCATTATAAGAAATCAAAAATCACATGTAAGAATACAGTATTTCGCCGGGGAGAGAGCTCAGTAGAATAAGTGCTTGCCTGGCAGGCACCAGGTCCTGAGTTCAATCCTCGAGGGTGGAGGGGGGGGAGATACAATATTTCCCTAGTCAACTAAAAACAAAATATATTAGGTAAAAGACTAGTAACTCTTAAAAAATGAAGTAACACAAAAATGATCCAGTCATATTTTAGGTAGCAGTGAAAAACATTCTTTTTGTTATTAGTGTTTCTTCTAGTGAGTTCCAGCAATGCTGCATCTGATCTTATTGGATTCCACTCTTGACCATGGTTTGAGCCCTACACACTCCCTTCCCTTTCACCTCAAAGGGAACACCTTTTATACGTGGCCACATAGTCATCTCTAGTGTACATGACCTTGCTTCTTGGTGATGGATCCACAGCTAGTTCTCAGGTAACTCAATGACTACATTGTCAGCTACACCCCTCAGGGAAGTGACTGGGAAGAGAATGGTTATAAGCTTTTTTCTTTTTATGTTTAAATAACACAGACTAGATTAATACTTAGCTCATTATTTTAAGAGTACATGGTAGATAAAACTAGGTTGCTGGAATTTCAACATACTGTATACCTGTATTACAAATGTCAAATTGAAATTTTTATCAAACTCAATAATATTGAAAATAACTAAATGTTGATTCTAAAAGTCAAACATCATAAAACCTAGGTGAAATAGTAGTTGAACATTTGTGGTTTGCTTCTAAACTAACCTTGACTTATATAACATGTAACATGACTTGTTAAAAAGACTGAAATTGGGCTGGCCAGATAGCTCAGCAGACTAAAGTACTTGCTTAGGCAGTTGCAGGGACCTGGGTTTGATCTCCGCCATGTGGTGCAGACCCTGCTGTCAGAGTGCACTGAGACAGAGATTGAGACTAGGCATGGTGACATGTGCCTGTAATCCCAGTGCTTGGGAGGCTGAAAACAGGAGGATCACTATGAGTACAATCTGTGTAGTAAGACCCTGTAGACCCTGTACTAAGTAACAAAAAAAAGAAGACTGAAATTTCTAGCTAGAAAACAAACGTTTTCTTTCCGATTCAGAAAAAAATAAAGAAAAGAAAGAAGGTCAGATATAAGCACGCTGCACCCCCAGTGGCCTCTTCAAGTGGGGGAAGAGATGTATGTAGCTAGCTGGAGTGGTGTGGGGAGATGGATCCTCACAGAACTTGGTCACAGCACCAGTCTCCCCTGTTCTACAGGTGGCCTGAACCCCACCCTTCACCTGGATTTCCTCCTCATGAAGACCAAGCCCTAGACTTCAGTCCTCTAGCAGGAAGCATAAGTATGGAACCACTGTTTGCTCTACCTTCCACCATCACAGCCTCCTATTGCTCTACTCTTGAAAATAGAAAACCTCCATCTTGCCCAAAGCTCACTTTTTTAGTTTGTCCTGAGGCCCACTATCTTTGGTGGAGTAAGAGGATTTGGTTGCTTGTAGGGGAGGCCATGAGAGTGTGACATCTACAACCAAAACAGAAAACAGAACTTAAGATTTGCCTCTAGATACAGGTGGCTTCACAAAACTTCCTCAGGCCTAGGGTGTAAATCCATTCCTTCCTTCCTCAGCCCAGATGAGTGAACAGAATATGCAGATGTCGGCTCCACAAGGTTGAGGCTCCACTTTATTTGCACAGTGGGTGGAGGGGGCTGATGAAAGCTGGGGACAATGGAGTCTGCCTGGATATGTGTACTGCCTCATTGTATTCCCTCTCCTCTCTGTTCCTTAGTATAAAAGACACTTGCTCAGCTGGACATAGGGAAAAGATGCACTGAAATAAGTGAAACCTCTCTATCTCCTCTGAGCTAGCTTTGAATAAAAGTTTTCTTTTTTTCACCAAAATAAATGACCTCCTTTGGTTTTGTCAGTGGTGAGCTAACACACCTGAAGATATGGACCCCAATGACCAGTACCACATGATCTGTACCTGTTGACTTCTTCTTTTTAATCTTTATTTATTTGGCATGGGGTCTTGCTATGCAGCCCAGACTCATAGTGATCCTCCTGTCTCAGCCTCCCCAATTGCAGGCATATACTACCATGCCCAATTTCAGTGGCTGGCATGGCATGCTCTGGGGCAGGCCCTTCTTGTGGTACTGGGAACTGAACCCAGGTCCTTGCACTTACCAGGTGGGCATTTAGACCACTGAGCTATCTCCCTAGCTCCCTGCTGACTTCTTAAGTCAGTGGATGACTCTGAGATAGCAGTGGAGCCCAGAAGAGAAGGGATTTTCTTGTCTTTTACATATAATTATGCTAAGTGCCTCAGATGTGTATACAAACCTATTGTGTACAATAGGTGCTTTATGTATGTGTGTGCAATGAATGAAATCTACTAGCTTCTTTCTGGATCTCTCAGTGTACCTCAGGCCCCTCAGTTCACATCTAGGGCACCTGCTCTGACCTCTTCTAGGATGAGAATCCCCAAGAAGGAAAATAAAATGTCGCCGGGCGTGGTGGCGCATGCCTGTAATCCCAGCACTCGGGAGGCTGAGGCAGGAGGATTGTTGTGAGTTCAAGACCAGCCTGAGCTACAAAGTGAGCTTAAGGCCAGCCTGAACTGCATAGTGAGACCCTGTCTCAAAAAAGACAAAAAAAATAAATAAATAAATAAATAAAAATAAATAAATAAAAAATAGAAAAAGAAAATAAAATGTCCATTACCAATGGGGACACTGCTTTATCTGAGGCCTAAGGTAAGTGAGGTATAAGGCTGAGAGTTTTCAGGGAGGGGGGAGGTGTGAAAGTCACGTAGGAGAGGCCTAAAGGCCTGTGTAACCCACTATATGGCACTAGCCCAATGATGACAGGCACTTGCAGGACTCATCTCCCTTAGTGGTGACACCACCACAGGGGGAGGTAAGGGCTCAGTATCCCAGTTTCTACAAAGCAAGTTGGGGCATAGAGAAGTACAAGTTATTCTCAAGGCAAGAACAGGGTCGTGATCACCTTGGCATCAGTTTGAACAGCAGGTCCATCATTGACTGTGTGCTGGGAAATGATTGGAAACTTTGAAAAAATAACTAGAGGAAAGTGTCATTCTTGTGAAGTAGCAGAAGCCCTGGGAGGTTCACCATGCTCTTCTGTACGTGTGCCTTGAGAATTTCCAGGAAGTCATGCACATCCAGGGCTGCACCAGACTCATTCTTTGCTCTTAGATAGACCAAAGAAGAAGGTTCAAACATGAAAACCATAGCTATAGTGATCACTTTTTGGTCATTCGAGCTAGGTAATCTGACACAATTTAAAAGAGAGGTTTATTTTGAGGGACGAGGGAGATGGCTCAGTGGAATAAGTACTTCCCTGGCAAGCACAGAGGCCTGAGTTTGATCCCTGGTTCCTCAAAAAAAAAAACAAGAGAGGTTTATTTTGGTTCATGGTCTTAGTTCAACTTCAAGCCAGATATGGCACAGTGGAAGGCAATGGTGCAGGGAAGATGCTCAACACATGGCAGCCAGGAGAGAGAGAGAGAGAGAGAGAGAGAGAGAGAGAGAGAGAGAGAGAGGAGAGAGAATCTGCTCAAGAATCTACATGTCCAAGTCATGCCCTCAGTGACTCCCTCCAACTCAGACTTCACCCCCTGACGGCACCTTCAGCTCTGAATTCACCACCAGTGGACTAATCCTTGGTGAGTGTAGCACTTGTATGTGTAATTGCCTTCCAAAAGCCCTGCCTCTGAACACGCTGCTAGGAGACATTTTAGCTACAAACCATAACACTAGCGAACTGCAGAAGAATTCAGTGTCATATATTACAGTGAAAATAGCTCAGAAATATTTTAAATACTCATATGTACATGCTGGCAAACACACACACACAGACACATAGACACAGACACACATACACAGATGGCTTGGGCCCATTCAGGAGGGATCATTATGGTGGGTGACAAAACTTAGCTGCTCTGTATCACATTTGAACTCCTCTGGAAATATGGTCATGGGTCTCTTTTTCTTTTTTTTCTTTTTACAGATTTTATACTACACTTCAATGTACTCAACAACAGAAAATACAGCGAAAATAGCAGAAAGGATGTTTTGTGATATCAAAACATTTGAGGAAAAAAAACTGCATGTTTTTAGAGACCTTAAAAATGGGCAGCTGCAATATTTTCCAAATCTAAAAATGCATTTAGAAAATTGTACAATGCTGGTTGTGGTGGGGCATTCCTGTAACCCTAGAGCTCAGGAGGATGAGGCAGGAGGATGGCTGTGAGTTTGAGGCCAGCCTGTGCCACATAGTGAGTTCCAGATCAGCCTGAACTGCACAGTGACACCCTATCTCAAAAAACAAGAAAAAAATCTATGACATTTGCATCTGCAAAACTTCTTGTGGATGTCCTACAGCCATCAGGATATCCACAAGAAGTTTGCTAGCATTGTAGCAGCTGCAAAGAATTTTAGTGACAGATTTTTAGTTTTGTAAGATGGAGACAATCTTTCAGGTTTTTTTTTTTTTTTTTTTTTTTTTTTTTTTGCCAAATAAAGTCAAATTTGAAGAACTTGATCTTGCCTGCTCTGGATCCCACAGGGTAGGACAAGACCTTTGGATAGCTGAGACTGGAACTAACCCTGTTCTCCCACCCCACCCCACCCCACTGACCTTCACTTTCCAGGTCTCCAAGGGCTGCTGCTGACACCCCTGTTCTTGCCCCTACTGGGGCTATGCATGGGAAAGATGCTACTCCTTCCTAAAGCCTGGCCTCTGTCACTGGGAGCCCCTTTGTGCCTGCAGGTGAAGGAAGACTGGAGATACGTTGTCATAGTCATCAAAAAGATTTCTTGGGCTGGGGAGATAGGTCAGTGGTCTAAGTGCCTGCCTGGCAAGTGCAAGGACCTGGGTTTGGTCCCTGGTACTGTCCTGGGTGCACTGTGCTGGCCCTGAAACCAGGCATGGTGATACATACCTGTCATCCCAATGCTGAGGAAGCTGAGGCAGGAGAACTCACTATGAGTCTGAGCTGCATAGTGAGACCCTGTACCAAATAAATAAAAATAAAAGATTTTTTTTAAAAAAAAAAAAGAGTTTTCTCTGGTTGTTTATCATTTGATTCCTGGGAACTGTAGGGCTTGCTCTTCCTCCTTTCCTGACTGGCATTATCTGGCTTCATGTCCCTTGTGTTGGCCCCAAGATAGCTCTGCCAGCCACCTGACACCTTTAACTGTGGCTGCCTTCAGTGGAGTCCCTGCAGTGACCCAGGCATTGCAGCCTCCTAGGCACATTTCTTCTTGACACTCCTGCACCCCATGGGGTAGCCACTGGAAGCAAAGCCCTACTTTGCAGGCTGCTGAGCTGGAAAAGGTGAAGGCATTTGCTCTGCAGAAGGCTGAGATGTGATGATGACAATGAGTCAAGTGATGCTCTTGGAGGAGCAATATGGACCCTAGTGACAGGGCTTGCAGGGGGCTGGTGGGGTGGGAGCAGGACAAAGAGAAACAGAATGCACTCCAGGAGGGCACATGGAGAAAAACGGGGAAGTTGGAGGTGGAAAGACTAGAAGCAGCATTGCACGTGCAGGAAGGAGCCCAAGCCATTGAGGAGTCACAGACAGGCAGGTAGCACTTCCCCCCAGAGGCACCTCTGAGCCCCTCTGTCTGCATAGTGCCTCCCTCTTCCTTGCTATAACGTGGCTGTCACCAGGCACCACTGCCTGCAGGGCACCCTTGCACTGAACTGTGCAGGGGATGAAAGGAAAGCAATCCATGCTGAGTCATTCTTGTTCCAACTCAGATTTGCAGTTGCCAGGCAAGGGCAAGGGGCTGAGTTCAATCCCTGGTTCTGCCAAAAAAATAAATGAATAAAATAATAATAATAATAATAATTAATAATAATAATAATAATAGAATGGTCAGGGACAGTGGTCAAGTGTCTTGACCCATGGCTTAGCTGTCTACACAGATGACCTTTCTTCTGCCACCACATCCCCGATGCATATCACACACTGAGCTTAGTGTGAGTGAGAATGAAATCTGAGCCAGGAAACTTGCCCCAGAAGCTAGTCAGGTTCAGGGAGCATCCCAGCCCCTGAGATGGTAGGACCTGCCAAGTTGAGCCTCCTCTGGGTTGTTGCTGCCACCTAGAGGGAGATCTAGGAATGTCCCAAATGCAATTGCCTCTCTGTCCTGCCTGGAGCAGCCACGGTAGGGGCAGCGATTGAATGTGCCACATGGCTGAGCACTGCCATGGAAGTGTATTGAAGGGCCCTGTGAAGGGGAAGTCTACTACCGGGCCCCAGGTGGGCAGCTGCAAATACCCAACAGCACCAGATCAGTTTCCTGTAGCTGTGATAAGAGACAAAGTCAAGGTGCAACAGGGTGTGCTCTTTCTGGGAAGGACCTCCTCCTCCTTTTCCCCTGCTCCAGAAGCGGTATCTCCCTGGGCCCATGGCCCCTCTCTGCTCCAGCATCATTCCAGCTGAGCTCTGTCCTCGCGTCCCTCTGATTCTGACTTCTTCCCTCTCCCATGGCACCCCTCAGAAGGTCCAGCTTGACCTCCCTATCTAAAGATCCTTAACTTCACTGCACTGAGAAGTCCCTAAAGCTGTGCAAATTGACAGGTGCACAGGCCCTAGGGACCAGAATATGGATTTCTTTGGAGACCATTACACTGCCTGTCACCATGGTCCATCTTACAGAATATTAGTGATACAGGGAGAAAAACTGATCTCAGGTGGGTGACCTCCAAATGATACAGGGAACCTCCAAATTATATAAGGGAAAAATGATCT